>PNEQ01088717.1:0-59229 GCA_003012365.1 Medauroidea extradentata | reverse complement strand
GTTAATAAAGTTATTGTTGCAAATGCATAGCTTTCATTGTTCGTTCATTGATGTTGAAAGAGCATAAGTAATTGTTTATTAGAAACTTATACATTGCATCGGCTAAGTGTGCGTTATAATATCCGCGTTAGAAATGTCTAGTAGACAAAACAAACTTCATAGAATTATGTAAAGTACTTTAACTCTATTAATGATTTTAAAATTCAAGCATTTGCGCGCTGCGGGCCATTTCATTTACGTAGCCCTTAAGGCGTCTTCCTATAGAGGCTGGTTTGTGTGTGAGAGGCAGGAGCGGTAACAGAGCCGCTAACCGACATATGTAATGCATGTCGCCTCTCTGCGCAAGTCCCTCAGCTGGTGTGCAGTGCTTCACTATTATCCTTTTCCTATGGGACTTTACGCGGTGACCACATTATTTTATTTATAGTTAGCGTAGTTAAAAGTCTAACGCTTGTTTCTATAGTTATGTTTTTCGAATATCATTGTTAATTTTCCAGGTACGGCAGTCTAAAAGCCATTTTTGGCAGTTTTTAGGGGCCAGAAAATAATGTTTGTAATAAACGTTCCGCATTTTGAAACTAAAGCGACATAGTTTGAAGTGTGTGTTCTTTTCGTAGATATACATATATAATGTGCGTTAAATCGTTTCGTCAAAAAGAGAATAGTCGTAACTCGCTGCAACGCATTTGAAGGGCAGGTAGGCAGGCCCATTAAAGACGACATTGCGAAAGATAGCAAACAAATTATAGGCTGTCTAAATTACATTTGTTGTAATCACTACCCTATGCAATGTAGGAGTTCTGTATAATCATCGGCGACATACGAAAGTTACCACGTATTGTTTGTGGTACACGTTTTTAATGTTTTCTTTCAAGAGCGCAGATGGCCGCATTCGACCATAGTAGCGCTCTGCCCAGGAGTCCAAATAAATAGGAAGGCTGTTACCATGCCATGCTCGAGCTACACAGCTGTACTTGAGCCTAACATATG
This sequence comes from Medauroidea extradentata, assembly GCA_003012365.1. Lineage (NCBI taxonomy): Eukaryota > Metazoa > Arthropoda > Insecta > Phasmatodea > Phasmatidae > Medauroidea > Medauroidea extradentata. The sequence continues at coordinate 58,239 of PNEQ01088717.1, read as the reverse complement.
ATCAGTATCTTTCGTTATGTGGTAGTATAATGACTATTAGTTTTATATATGGACGATATTTTTGAACGCTGTTTTGTTTATTACATTATTTTTATATGGCGCATCACAACACATCTGTAAAAGAAAGAGTAATTGCTCTTGTTGAAAGTGGAGGTTTTTCAGCACGTAAAGCTGGTGAAACGTACGGAATACCTTCTTCAACGGCAACTAGATGGGTACAGCGCTACCGCGAAACTGGTGGGATTGAAAGGAAACGAGGGACCGGACTTTGGCGTGTTTCGACGCATCGAGATGACGCAGTATTGGTTGAAGAGGCGCGAAGACATCCATTTCAAAATTCAAATGAACTACAATTGACTGTAAATTTCCCAGGTAGCAGCAAAACTGTCCGTCGGCGGCTAAGAGATGCTGGACTTCAGTCACGAAGAACTGCAATAAAATAAAACTTAACCGAAGAGCACAAAATTTACAGACTGGCTTTTGCTGAGCTGCAATTAAATAGAGACTGGGAAAATGTGATATTCACAGATGAAACTACAGTCTCGTCTACCCATTCGGGCCCAGTATTTGTGTACAGGCCACGAGGGACCAGACATCAACCACAATACACAGCTATTCGCTATCGAAGTGGCCACGTCTCTGTTTCCTGCTGGGGCTGGATTTCTAAGCGAGGCGCTGGAGTACTTCACCGTATTGACGGCCACCTGACCAGCTGTCAGTACGTCCACATAATGGAAAACGTCATGGTGTCATCAGTTGGGGTGTAATACCTAGTAGGTATGACCGAATTACAGCATGATTTAGCTCCAATTCATACGTCGCAACGAGTTCAAGAATGGTTTTCTGATCATCACATCATGTTGACCGACTGGCCTCCTCGTGCAGCTGACATGAATCCTATCGAGACAATGTGGGCGGAAGTAAAAAGAGTTCTTGAAGAAAATTGGCCGAATCCTCCTCCATCAACCAAAGATGCATTGTGGAATAGTATGTCAGATGCTTGGGATGAAGTCGCTTCTGGAAACCAATATGTTTCATCATTGGTGAACTCTATGCCACAGCGATTACGCAACGTGATCGATGTGCAGGGATGTTGGTCGAATTATTAAACACTGATTGAACGTAGGTGCATTGAAGTGAGAGATATTCAGAACGGTTATGTCACAAATGAGTCTTCACAATTTACATGACAGACGTAATGTGCATACATTCTACAAGGAGACATGTTTTGCTTAGGTTTATAATTGCAATGCGATATTCACGCATCTGTGTTTGTCAGTGAAACAATTATGTTGTGTACACCACCAGCGAAATTAATAGACATAAATTTACGAAAAGTATTTGACACGTCCGGAAGTATTCCTGATGGTCAAATAACGCAATGAATACAGAGATAAACATGTAAATATGTTGTATTCAGACAAGGGTTACGCTATAGTGACTAGTCAAATTACTACGTGTGACGATTATGTGTGCTCTGGTATCGGGAAGTCGAAAAGAGAAGCTGTGTGAATATCCGGTGTACTGTATTGCAACACGAAAATGTCATGATGTGTTAAAAACTGGTTAGATCAATACATAATATGGTTGTTACAAATGTCACGAAGAGATTATTTTTTGTGAAGCACTACAATATTGCGATTTGTCTCGCGAATGCCTTATGTGAGCAATTCATATACCTTACATGCAGACAGGATTGTTACATGCCATTTTATATTACACGTTTAGGTAAGGCTACGTACTTATATGTGCTTATTCCATTATTTGTATCAATACAGTTGTTTGCTTAATGTTGTGATATTGTTCTTCTTCACTATGTATGTTCAAATGTGTAAAGATCATTTGTGATTTCGAATGTAGAATGATTTTTAAGTAAGGGAAAAAAGTATTTACAACTCAATGCGTCATTTCCCATTACTTGGCATCGAATTACATACATAAGTAGGATTACAATTAGAGATAAAATAAACATGTGCCATCGAAGTGTTCTACTGTCTGCGCGCCAGCTGTGAGTCCCTGGCGGGTGTGCGATTTTCGTTCGTAAAGATATAAATAATATAGCGAGGCGGAAACCATGTCGACGCACGTACTAGTCGAAGTAATGTCGTAAGTTGGGATGAGTTTGCTGCATTTTTACTGTGGCGTACATGAAGTTTGCGAAGAAAAATGCGTTCATGCCAGGGACTCAGAGCTGGCACGCGGACAGTATGTTATCGTTTTGTTTAAATTGCAGGCAGAAGACCTTTATAATATTCAAAAAATAAAAATACTTAATGTGTGACATCAGGACGGTTCAATAATTTTTGTTACATATATTGTGAAAACACAACATTCAGTATATTTTGTTTGTTATTTATACTAGCATTTAACATAACACGCCTGACATTAAATCATTTTTCCGTTTAATAAATGTGTATGTTTTGCAGAACTATTAAGAATAAATGTGAATGTCGATCCACTTTCCCAAATATAGATATTAATCATTTTACAGCAGATTTAATTCTACGTGATGTTAACAGAAGTAACGAACATCAATATTGTTACAAAGACGTGACGTTTATAAAAATGCGTGTGTATGTCTGGTACACTTAACTCTTAAGTCTTACAGATGTTATTCGTATGAATATGCTCCGATATTTAAACCGACCTAACACATCAAAACATTGCCAGGTTTTCAGCGTCAATTTATTGTAACTGTCCACCAATTTCAAACATGAAGATAGAAAACGTATTTGTAAAACACAGTAATGAAGTTACGAAAGTGCACAAATTTTCCAATAACCAGATAAAAACAGTTACCTATATTATATCAAAATGTTAATATTCAGTGCAAGCGTATTCTCAGTCTCATACTGCGAGCTGAAACTAATGTATATTGTAACAATATGGTAATATTTAACTGGCAGTCGCGGTGACGTTATGGTCTGACTACTCGCTTACATCTTTGCATATAAAACATTGGCCGAACATTGGAGTGATCCAGTGGGTTTTACCGGGATACTTCTATCCCTCTTTGGCAGTCCACTGCTGATCCATTGTGACTTAACCTCACATCTGTTAAGCACGAACAAAACGTGTAACACCATCACTGTACTGATTATTTACATTAAAAACCTTCAGAAACAACCATAGAACAAGTATTTCAGACACTAAATATCTAACATCAAGCGGTAAACTTGATCCTGATTACATAATAATGTTGTGAGTTGTTGGTCCAGGTAGTCGCAAACATTCACCCCGATTGACGGAAACAGTTGTCATTCTCCCGTGCGAAACGACTGCACACGTGGTTCCGTCCATGGGTCCTAACGTAGATTGTTACTATCAAAGCTCACTTAGTAGACACGGTTCACGTAAAATAAATGTTGTCACAGCATCGTTGTCAGATAAACGTGACCCAAGGATTATATTTCCTCATATTTTCTTGTTCTGTAGGTAATACCTAACTAGGCAGTTCTGACTGACAAGTGATTGGCGTATTGATTATTAACATATATTACGTAGTGCAAGCATATATGAAGTGTAAAGTTATCGAAATCGTTTAATGTTGCTGTTACCGACGTTACTGTATGCAATCCCATATTTAACAACTGTAATCTGTAATGTATGAACGTACAATTTGCTAACTATTGCTGTCTACAATGTAACATAATGTTTCACAACGACGTGATAATGAAAAAGTGAAATTTCAAACATTTATCTTCCGATATTCAAATTGCTTAAACGTGAAATTTCTCAAACTCCGTAATGCAGGCAATTAAACCAACGCTGACAATATATTATTCTATAATATCGTGATATTTATAATATCTACAGCTTCTACCAAAAGATCAAGGACACAATTATATTAAACTAACAAAAGGTTTTGGCCTTATAATTAATCCTACGTGACATGATTATTAATGACACATAGATAACTGATTCAGGCTATGTTCAGAGTTTAATTTGTAAAAAAATTACAATAGGACAGTTTGTTTAAGAGTTGTACTTTTTTTTTAAAAAATAATTTTAAAATACTAGTATAATACTATGCTTATTTTTGTAGAATAAAACTAGAGAGTTATTCTGTGCTTATAATTTTCTTTTTAGGGTTTTACGTTTATACCCAAAAATTAGGATAATATCATCCATTGTTTTATTTTTTTACATCTCCGGAAATTCATTAAGGTGTACAAAAAACATATATTATTAAAAAAAACTAATAACTTTTAAACAAACTGTCCTGTTTTCAATTTTGTTTTTACAAATTGTACTCTGAACATAGCCTGAAACAGTTATCCAAATGAAATTAATAATCAGGTCCCGTAGGATTAATTATAGGGCCAAAAAGTTCTGTTATTTCATCACTTATTAGTTGTTTACATAAGTTTTATTCTTATTCAGAAATATCTCGATATCTCCACACGTCTAACAGATACAGTTGATTAAGGGGGTGGGGTAGGGGCTCCCTGCAGAATTTTAGATTTTTAAATATTTTTAATGTTTGTATGGCGTTTGATTTACTTTATAGTCACATATTGTGAATATATTTAGAGTAACAAAAAGTTTCAAACCCAAATTTGTAAAAACGGTTTCATACAAGAGACGAAAACCATCTGACTTAGAAAAATGGAGTATTTTAACACTGAAGAACCGTGTCACAGGTTACGTCAAGATATTTATAAAACAACTGCAGTGATTTTTTATTGTTTCTTTAAACAATGGCTGAATTTGAAATAAAAAATTGCCAAAATTCTGCCATTCTTTTTTAATACGGGAAATGTCATTGCCGGTGTTTATACATGTCTTGACGTAGCCCGATACACTGATCTTCAGTATGAATTAATTCGTTTCTTTAAGTCAGTCGATTTTCCTTTTCTTGTATAATACCGTTTTATGCAATTTTGTCATTTTACATGTAACTATATAAAAACTGTGTAAGCAAGAAATTTCCTTTACTTTAAAAATAATCACAAAGTATATCTACAAAACAAATTATACCTCGTACAAAAACAAACGTTATTAAAACAATTCAAAGAATTTGGCTGTAACTCCCTCCTTAGTTGAAACAACGATAATTTTTTTAATGTCCTTAGAGGTTGAATTTCAAAACGTCCTGGAACTGCTTTTTAGGGATATTCGTAGGCTTGATTTTGATACGTCAATCAATTCGATTTCACAATAGGTTAAAAAGGTATTGGAAATTTTTTAAAATTATATTTTATAGCTTTAGCCCCCTTAATTTTTAAATTAAAAAAAAAAAAAAAAAAACAGGTAATATGTAGAGATGATGGTTTATCGCGCGAAAACTTGACTGTTTGCTAGATTTCAACACACGTTCAGGTTACCAGAATATTACTTGCGTTAGCTTGTACTTGTAACTGTTGCCCTATTTGACTGAGCCAATAATAATCCCGATATTGTAATATGTTATGCCTGTAATTCGTCTGCAGATAGCTACGTTATGTCAGAAGTATATAATCGAATCATATATGTTTCCAGAAACATGTTTCATGGATATGTTGGCAAAATATTTTCGCGATGCACCATCATTACTAGATGCATTTTTGTAAACTTTATGCTAATGTAAAAAGCACCTTGATATCTCAACTGGTTTAAGCACTACTGAGGATTCATGGAAAATCATTATTCACCACATTTCACTGACTTACTACAATTTTCAAATTTTGAAAAAAGAAAATTACCTTAATTTGTGTCTACGGCGTAAGGAAAGCCCCTTTCAAAATTTCACATATCTAGGTCCAGAGGTTTGGACTGTGCGTTGACGAGTGTATGGGTGTGTGAATGGGGCTATTTATTTTATATAGAGAGATTATGTATGTAGTGTCAAAATAAATTACACAAAATTAACAAAAAAATTAAAATATTTTTTTCATATATGGTATGTCATTGCATCAAGAGGAAAGATGAAAAAAAAATTATGGAGGTATGTGGAAATGGTTATATAGTTTCAAGGCATTTTTGTATTCATCATCAATTTTTATGTAATACAGGTATGAAATTTAAGAGGTTTAGTAACATGTTATTCGTTCGTTGGTTCGTCAGGACTATCAAATAAGTTAACAATTCAGCAGAAGAATGAGTATGTGCATAAAATATAATCTTAAAAATTTAATAAAACATAAAATATATAACGTTTGTATAACATAATGAAAATTATACTATCAAAGCATGTGTAAATGAATATCTAGAAAATATTTTGCGAGCCTGAAACTCGTTCAAACAAATCAAATTGCTACGCAAATAAAAAAACTTAATTCAATATTATTTTGCTGACTGCATCATATATAGGAGGCTGCGGTGGGTGAAGTGACTACTGCTCGACAAACCTAAGTGTGTCTTCGGAAAATATGTGAACTACAGCCGTCCCCCTCTCTGACATACCTCACCGCCTACTCTCCTTTGCCCCGCAACATCCTCCCTGCCAATAGCGAGCAAGTGGAATGGCCGTCGCGACCACTAACCTTGCGTCGCGACAAGCTGTGTGTACAGTCTCGTCAGCTGAAAAGTGACAACCTGTGTGTAGTTAGTTGTTGTTCAGGGGGCCTAAGTTCGAACTGCACTCGTATACGATTTGTTAAATTTTCTGTCGATAATCGCACGATTTTAAGAAACGGTAAGCTCGAACCATATGAGAGACCCTCGCATACATCCAGACCGTGCGAATTGGTACTCTCTCGGTAGGCACCGTTAACCTTCACAACTCCTACGTCGAGTGTAATAAGCAGACAACATGGCCGCCATGGCAAATGCCACCTTCTTGAAATAAAGCGAGTTTGACGGCACACGTGGAATATAAGAATTACGTATCAGCGTGAAACACAATAAAACAGCAGTACAAAATTACTGACGTTGAAAACTACTAATTAATTATGACTAAAATGAAAGTTTTTACAACTTACGTAATACTTAATAATAACCTTACATTAAGCATGTAGTGTAATAAGAGAGTGGTCTGAACTGCAGCGTCATTAGTGGAATTTTTTAGCTGCCGTGAGTTCAAAACTTGATCAAAGCAAGTCATATTTTTTACATAGTTTGTTATATTCTTTTTGTCTTCTTGATGTTGAACATTTGATTTAAACGAACATTTACAAGAAATATAAGCGTGCGAGACTGTTAATGATTTAACTTTAGTGCAACAACTATTTACTTTTGGCTGGGTTCATACGTGCGACGCAACATTTTGTCTGGAAAAAAATTGCCACATAAAAAATGCAAAGACTTGTAGACATGAATTTTTTACTAACCACTATCTATATTTGCTTACAATAAAACATTTAAACGTGGTGATGACCGAGTGATCAGCTTATTGGTACAGTATATATGTTACAACTTTCCTAATTTCAAATCCCCACAGTGTCACAATTTTTAATAATTATTTTAATTGTTTTCATATTTATGTGAATTTATTATCAAATTACGAAGTTTTGTTACATTTCTGCTTGTAAAAACATTAGTTTCCAAACATAACGCGCATTAAAAACTGTTTCCCAGGATCGTAAAAAAAAATTCCACACTGCTGTACTTGACTTTTAGTAACATGACTGAAGCAAAAATTACCCACGGTCGTGTAAGAATAATTTTTCTGCTGATTTACCAACACTACTATGACCAAAGTATACACACACAACTTGCAACAAACCTTGAGATATTTTCTTTTATTTATATTCCATCATTTCAGAATGAATTAAGTTGTGTTATTTCCTCCCTCAACATTCTTCCTACTCTTGCTGTTCAAGCGGCTGTCAGCTTGCATTCAGCACGTTTTCTATTCTTACAGTGTTAAACGAATGCCTTCAGTGAGATGGTCGAAGGTGACATACGATATCTTATTGAAATTCTTTTGTAATTATTGTAAAAATATAACATAAAAGTGAAATATAAGGAAGGCCGCATTCGTAACTAGAAGTAATCTTATTTATAAGAATAATGACTTTGTAACCGATAATATTTGATGCACTACGTCAAAAAATAGTGATAAAAATTTTATTTTTTTTTATAATGAAGTATTATCTATATACGAAAGTTTTCAAATATTTCACATTTTTCCACAACTGATTTACCCGTTTTCATTTTGTTCAATTCCACGATTTTTAAATACACAGCCACGCAAGTGTCAACATATGAACTGGACTTTGGGATTAGCAGCCTCCCGGCAAAACATTTTACTTTCTCACTTCATGGATGCCAACCTGACTAAATGATACACACTTCCATTCGAACGCTACTCCCTTCGAATAAGTAAGGCGTATACGAGTGGCTGGCGTTGGAACCTACAATCTCCGTCTCGTATACGTTTTGCACCGTACGAGACGATTCGCATACGAGTTCTACTCGCACAAACTCGAGCTTAGGCCTCCAGGTCGTGTCGTTTTGCACCACGTATCTACAAGCTATATCATTGCACAGGCCTATTAGACCTACTACATATGGTCGCTTACAATATGAATGAAATGTACAGGGAGGGCTCCATTGCCTTCACACGGAGACCTCGAAACACTAGCGCTCTTACCTCCCCTACCCGGGGCTACACTTAGGTTTGTAAAGCAGTAGAGCACTTGTCTCCCTACCAAGGTGATTCGGGTTCAATTCCTAGCGGGGTCGGTCCCTGGACTTTCGCATGTGAGAATCGTGCCGTATGATGGCGGTGGTCGGCGGATTTTCTCGAGGATCGTACGTTTCCCCCACCCTACATTCCGACGCCGCTCAATACCCATATCACGTCATCCCTCACCAGCGCTTAAGACCTAGACGTTATTGCTGGTAAAAAAAAAAATGTATTCACAAAGAGGAAATTACGTTCCAATAAGTAGCTGAATAGAAAATACTGAAAGTTGTTGAAACCAATTAAATCACAAAGAAAGCATCGGCATTTCAAGTAAAACTATTTTTAAAAACCTTTACAGTCTTCTATGTGTGTTCAAATGTGACTTTATAAACAAGGTTGTGCTTTGTTCGTCGTCAAATGTTATGTTTGCTACGGTTTTGATGGACGGATAACATTTTATGAGGCTGCTGATTGGCTGTAGATCACGTAATTAACGGTCCCGCAGATGAAAGGTGGATGACTAGCTTTAGCTTTATACGACAATTAAGAAGGGGTATGCTGTTAATGTTTTTGTTTAATTCGATGTTGACTGTATACTATCTGCGCCACAAGTCTGAGATTACAAGGTGCGGAGGCCCGGGAAGTGATATGCGAGGTAGTAGAATCGCTTTTACAATAAATTTCAAGAAAATATTTGTGCTTTGAACGACTTGCTGGAAAGCAACATTTGAAGATTATCACATTACAACAAATAGCCCACGTAACACTTGTAATCTCGTTCTACGGAATAATAAGTGCTAAATAACATTCACAGAAATATGAAATGTTTAAGTATATTACCACAAAGCTAACCTTATAACATTATTTCCTTGAAGATTGAAAGCACATTGTGTTATCATTAATATCATAGTATTTTCGTGATAGACATTGTAAGAGTAAAGATTTCAAAACAATTAAAATTCTCTTTTAACGTAATTTTTGGTAAGAAATTCTATTTACCCTACTTTTAGCTTACTTCTAAGCAGTCTATTACATAGATTCCTGATTATTACACGAAGCTTGCATTGCAAACAGCACCGATGCTGTTGTAGCAATTTGTATGCCACAAGGATATTGCCAATATTTTTGGTTACGCATAATTAATGAACATATTCTTAAATTACAGTGTGTAGTGTTCTTATTTTTCATATAAATTAATATTTCTAGAGGGCTAGGCTCCTGGATTGTTAACTGTCTCGTTGTAAAACTACACTAAAATGTTTTTCTAAAAAAGTCACTATTTAAGCATGTTTAATATTCAGCATATCTAAGTACGAAAAATGCTCAAAGTGCACCATTTTACACCTTGAAATACCACAATTTTCTGGGGGAGGACTCCCGGAGGGGTTTATTGTTCCAAGATGTAACCTCCCCCCCTCCCAAGTTCCGAAATGTTCCAACGCCCCTGCTCTCAAAATATTTCAGTATCGTTGCTGCCGAGTACTTTTGCTGCCTTATAAGCCTTTTGTTGCTTTATATACGCACTAGTTGCAAAATAAAGATGAGGGGCAGGTAACACTTTATTAAAATGTGAAAGAAAACATTAGTAGAGTTAATACAAATTAAACTGAAAGATAATAATATCGACTAACAATACACCGACATCTGATACGTTTGTGGCACAACGTCAATAATTTTACTCCTCGTAAAATGTATAATTACTTATGAACATGAAATATCATCCACGGTTATTATCTACTAAAGGCGGCTAAGAACTTGTTAACCGCAATATCTGGTTGCGATTTGTGTCCTTTTTCCACTCAGCCTTCGCTTGCCGTTGTGTGACGCCTCGCGCTCATCAGTCGCCAGCGCGAAGGCCTGCCTGCCGAACATACCCGAAGCGGGACTTAGACAAATTTCCACCTTCAAGAGTTGGCCCATTTTTTGTGTCCATGACTGTACATATAAAAAATAAAATAAAAATACGGACAGTACTGAGTTAAAAAAAAAAAAAAAACAGTGCTCACTTTTAGTAACACATCCGAAATTTTGCAACCAAATAGCTTTTCGTGTTCTATCAGGCGGGAATTTAAATAATGAAAGCCCGCAGACAATTTGGTGCCGGACATCACACCATTGCAAGTTTTAGACATAGGTATGCAAGCAAGGCAGATCCACTAAACCACTCATAATACTAATCTATACACGGCTGAGACAGGAAAATAAATACTGTAACTTGATCGCATTTTTGGGAAGTGTACATTCCGCTCGTCTGCACTGGCAACAAAAAGCGATGGTAAGAGAGTTAGGAGAATCTGGAATCTGATCTGCACTGCATGCTTAATACAAAGTACGCGCCGCGGTGGCAAAAATGTTCTGTGTTCTGCCTGTCGAAAAAATAACTGCGTGTCGCGTAACTCTTAGAGTAGTGTATAAAAATTAAATTTAGAGTTTTCTCCTTGTTTCGTCCGCTAGATGGGGAGATCTATCTCCAATAACGAAAAAGTTGGTCACTTACGACATTTTGCCCTGTAATTTTCTGTGAACAGCACACTGGACATTGTTTAAATATTTGTTAAACAATTAAATTTCTTAAGTAAGGAAAATTAATGGGTACCATCATTGACAGGATAGTCTATAACTATATGGTAAAAATTTTGAAGTCGTTTGAATGAATGGTTTTCGAGTGATGAGTTTAGCTTAAAAGTTTCTCGTGCGCGTGAAGAGTGTGTTCGCTTGGGCTAGCTGCGGACGAGTATACCTAGTGTTTATAGGACCCTAAGTTCGTGTAAATCAGGCTGACACCCAGTCACCTTGACTTTGAGGGGAGGTATCGGCGAGGTCACACATTCCCCCTCGAACCCTTGGTGGTCGGAAAGGGAAGGTGAGGGCCAACATACGCACAGCGATAACATACACGGTTCGTATTTAACTTGCCGTACTATACAAGAATGTTTTTGGCAAAAAACCAATTAAAAAGTTCGTTTACAATCATCTCGATACAACTAACACTAAATACCCTATCTAGGACCACGTTAAGACTTTACAGAAGTAACACAACAGAGATAACTGGCCAATAAATGTTGCTACAGTTGAATCATACTTTCATGTTCTACTGAGCAACTCGAAGTTCAGACATTCGGAAAATAAATGATCACTATTGACTCAGGATTGAGCAGTATTTACTAATTGATCATACTGAATGGTAGCCCAATAGCATGAATGCTGTACCACGTGCCTTGTCTTCTTTACCTGGTCATCCAGCAAATTGTACAGCCATCTAAATTATGTTCAGAAGAATTTTCATTAGTACTTTTCTGGCACATTCCAGAAATGTCCAAAAGGGGAAATTTAAATACTCGAATTTATAAATATAGCTTTTATTCTATAACTTCATTTACTAAATAAAACTTTAGTTTCCGTGAAACTATGACAAACATATGCACATCCGAGATAATATATAATAAATTCATGTCTCTGTTTTCCATAAATGTTATTATCTGGAATTGATTTCATTGACAAACATCTGATTGAATGTTATGTAAAAATAGATGGCGATCGTCTGAAGTGAATACACCAGTATATAATTGTTGTGATGGAAATTGTTTTTGCACGTAAAAGTGTTCCTTTGACAGTTTTTAAAATTAAGTGCGGAGTATAAAAATACAGGAGTATATTTTATTTTAGTCGTCACGTAATTAATTTAAAGTGTAAACATATAAGTACTACTCTCAACTTGGGAATTCCTATACATATGATTCGACAACCAACTTAATTTTAAAATATTAATCTTAAAATATATTCTGAAATATACTTAACATGATTAAAACGGCGTATTAGTTACATATTTTAGTTTAAGTATTGCGTGCCCAAAATATTTTGACTACATTTTGTGTTTATTAAAAAAAACTATGAGTTAACACAGAAAATTACGTGATTCGATAATAAGTTATCAATGCAGTGATAAGTAGAGACATGCGAAATTCGCGTTATTTTCTTACAACTGAGTAGACTCCAAGTGACTATAGGCTCGTTGGACATCTCCACCTGGCTGATATTGTCGTGGCTTGCCGCGGAGAGTGCTTACACGGTAGAGGCCAATCTCTGTAAAGACATAACACACGTAAATGACAACACATAAAAGTTCGTCGCCGTTTGAATACTAGATTATGCTCTGTTATGCATAGGAAAGTGAAGTTTAGTCTGCTACCAAATGATAACGCGAATTTTGCATGTCTCTAAATCGCTAACTGGGAATAATGTAATGAGCAATTTGACGTGTAATATGTAAATACACATCAACGAAACTCATACACTATAAATTAATTATATATATTTATCTCTTGGTTTTTATAATAATTGTCTTCCAATATAAGACAATTAGAAAGGATGCCTCTCTATGCTTCTTTAACAGAAATATGATTTATGCTGATTTTCCGTTCATGGATAAATAGATATGCTAAAAATATATTCTAGTGACGAATTTTGAAGTATATACATTGCAATTAGATGAATAATTAGAATCTGAAGATGTATCAGTTCCAACGATAATGATATATTTGCTTTGATGAGTTCTTACACGCAAATACCTTGTGCATTTTTCCTTGAAAATTCAACAATTTATTAGGTTTAAATTGCTTTCATGGCTATATTTATTTTCCTGCTTGCGATTGCTCGAAACGTTGGGTTCTTTTGACACGTTATTATATAAATGTATTAATTTTTTCAAAGTTTCCTTTGCTTGTCATTAGCCTACGAAAAATAAATAACTGGTTCGTTTAATTTATTTATAGTGTTGCCAAACCTCCCTCCCAACTCCAAGCCCATTTTTCCTTACCGGTTAAGTAAACGTAATTTTGTATACGTATGGTTGAGAAGCGGTGTCAGCGGACTCAGGCAATGGATGGGATGTCTCGGAAGGACTAAACGAAATCTCACTGTCCACTTACTTCGTACCTTGGCGTGTCTCAGGCCAAGGTACCTGATATTCAAGGTTTCCTGCTAGTAGACAGACACTTGTAATCCCTCGCAGACTTCCTGCTGTAAGCCCCCTTACCTACCTCGCAGCAGCCAGAGCAACTAGTTTTCCAAACTGCCGTCGTGCGCCACCTTACGATGTTTTATTGGCTTTTGTATGTTTTTTAAAGCTTTATGTACCGCGCACGCATGTGTGTTGTACCTCATTCAATTTTTACACTACTATCCCGTGACATATCACAAACGTGTTTTGATATCTAAAATGGGAGCATCGTAGTTGACATTTTTCAGGCACACTACACCCCAAGCAGATTCAGTGTTGTCCATGCGTCCACATTTTAATTAATTATGAAATAGCTATGATATATACGGTGATGAAAGTTTACTAAAGCACAGAAGAAGGTTATTTTCATATGTAGGCCTAGTGCAAGTATCAAGTTTCTATATTTACAAGAAGGGCCTCAAAATTGACAGATAAATGTAATTATGAAACAAAATGTTAATTATTAGAGTTAATTACTTGCGGAAATACTTACAATTTTGCAGATACAATAAACATTATAGTATGAAATTGTGTCCAAAGTTTCGTTACGGAATTCTGGACTTTCAAAGACTCACTCTTAACAGGAATGTGAGCACTTAGATGTGCTTCATTAGGCTTATATCCAGGTAATTCATAGCTTCCGGCTGCATGATGATTTAAAGAATACGTTTGAAATGGTAGCAACATGACAATGTTTACATTTATTTACACGGAAACGTACAAATTTGGTGAAAATATTCTGGGTTGTTCGAGTGCTTACCTTACCGCGGACGGCCGCTATAATGAATCCTTAGGCACAAATTTACTTGTTTTCATGCAATGGTCTTGTAGTAGCTAAACTAACTTCCGAACCTAATCGATATTTAACATCATTTAGTTGCGTTTTAATTGATTAAAATGTTTCTTGCATACTATAATTTTACTTATAGTGTTATTAAATAGTTGTTTTTAGAACACTAAAGTTCACTGCCAAGCTGATGTGAGGCGTTGTCGCTATAAAATAATCAATACACTGCTATAAAATGCACTGTGGGGCGGTTTGCAAGTGAGATTCCATCATTGTATTTTCCTTACTAAAGAAAAACGAAAAAAAAAAAAAAAAAAAAAAAAAAAAAAAAAAAAAAAAAAAAAAAAAAAAAAAAAAAAAAAAAAAAAAAACATTAACATTTAAACAAAAATACGTCACTCATAGAAAAAAAAAACTCTTCCAAAACTTAATTTTGACATGACTTCGTACGCGATAAAGTCATAAAACTAACAAATACAATGTACGATTACGCATGTGTGTACACGTGACGTATCTCAGGTGTTTTCCCACCGAAAATAATATTTACGTATCGGGACTGATATAGATATTTTTTCCCCCATTTCTTTGCAGCGGTATCATTAAATTACGTGCACAATTACACGTTTTCCTTCGGTCGCTGGGCATATCTTAAGTTAACGTCCTCGCGCGAGCGGGAGTCTATTGATAATGAGATTCACTTAGGCTATGGAATAATGTATATTATTGTTATGGAGCAGCTTTGATCATATGTGTTGAACTTTCAAGGTACATACTTTAGCATTTGCAGAGTCTTTTATGAACGTTATTTTCATATGAATACTTTTATCACATAGTCAGTAAAGTAGTGAAGGACTTTTGGTTAGCGCTTAATATCAAGGTCTTAAGCGCAGGTGAGGGGCGACATGATGTGAGTATGGTGCAGCACCTGAATGAAGGGGTGGGGGAAACGGGATATCCCCGAGGAAACCCGTCGACAAGCGGCATTGTCCGCACAGTTCCCACAAACGACGGTCCTGGGAGTGACCCCGCTAGAAATTGAACCCTGATCGCCTTGGTGTGAGGCAAGAAGTCTAACTCCTTGGCCACCACCGCGGCTCTTCAAATAATCATAATTAGGGCCTGGTAGTTTTCGCGAAAAGATTTTTGCCCCACATTGTTTCAGTGTCTTACGTGCACACCTGCAGTTCAACTTCATGGCTATTGACAGAGTGATTTTGTGCCGAGTCGTTATTCATTTGACTGTGCCAATCAGTACACGGATAACTGTCACACATTAAGTCTGTGATTCGCGGGTTTAACCTCCACACGCTGGGTGTTACGGCATCCAATCACTGACCACAAAGCCGAGATACAGGTGCGCACGTAAGGCACTGAAACAAAGTGCTGCAAAATTCTTTTCGCGAAAATTACCGGGTTCTAATCATAATTGCTTAAGACGAGGCTGGAATAATAAACGAAATGTGTACTCTTAACAAGTTTAAATTTTAAACCCTGTGGTTCTCTTCAAAAAAGTGCAGACTGCAGATTCCAGCAATTAAAGTGTTGCTTGAGAAAGGCACAACAGCAAGCATCCTGGGCTAATGCCGTCCTGAGGAGTCGACTTCATTATCATTATTAAACTAATAGTATGCGCGTATGTGTCAACAGTATCGCCTCGTGCCAGGTGTGCAAACACACGACCTAGGGAAGAACTCTCGATGGCTGTCCTCTTGAACCTTGTCTCTGTCCATGACTGATAACGCGCACTTTCAAGATCGATAGATCGAAATCACAACTCATTACTTAACCTGTTACAAATGCACCGGCCTCGGTACAAGTTCAGGACAGTTGCACCCTGAGATATTGTTCTCTGGAGTACATCAGCACTCGTCGCGTTTAGAGAATCATAAATGATGGAAACCACGATTATATGCTTAATTCACCGAAATTAAAATACCAGCAGCTTCGTAAAAAAATCATTGGAAAATTAGTTACATATAACTAATTTACTTACCACAATTGAGATTACTAGATTATTTTTGCCAAATAAATAAAACAAAATTTCCTCAGTGCAAATGTAATCTTTCGGAAATGTTTGTCAATAATTTTGCTGTACTATAAAGAAAATTACATTATGATTATACGTGCCTATTGAGGTACGCATTATTTGTATTTTTAATATCTTTTTTGCGTCCAAACATAATTTGCATTTGTCTGATGTCTCTGGAGCCGTATAAACGAACATTATTTAGAAATGTAAATTTAATGAAAACTGTTAAAACCGGTACATGTATCAAAAACGGAATGTATAAAATAAATAACAAAAACAATTTCACTCAGTTTGAATGTTCTGTTTTTATCTGTTTAGAGCTTTGGTTGGACAAATAACACATAAATTGCTAAGGAAAGATAAATATAACTACGCGTACACAAGTTATCGAAAAAAAAATTGGCTTTAAGAATTTCCGACACAGTGAATATATGAAAGTTACGGAAGAACAAAAGTAAGACAATTTTTAGTTAAATTTTTTTAAAGATATGTTTTACATGTTTGGCCAAATCTGGTGAAAGAATTTGCACGGTAAACAAAAATAAACACGACTAACAAAAACACAAAAATAATAAATTTGACATATAAAAGGAAAACAAGTGAAATAGTATCAAAAGCAAACGTAGAGTTTTCAGACAAAGATTTAGTTTTACGAAAGATGAAATGTCAAGGCCTTTGTAAGTAGTACAAAAGAGAAGTCGGAAGAGAGGACTTTATGGCTGAAATGCTTTAAGTAATTTGAAATTATGAACGTTATGTTTTTCATTTAATTATGTAGGCCATGGTGTAATCAATTTTATTTGTGCGGATGGCCCAACATTTATACGTGTTGTTGTGGCTGTCAGGGGATTTCTGTTGAAATTATTTGTTTTGCAATGTGGAAAATGTGTAAATTTAAATGGTTTTCCTGAGGTCCGGGTTCTTGTGATTGTGATGGTCTTCATTCATACTTACCGCTGAACAGAAATGAAATCTCTGTAAGCGATCACTTAAGCCAGTTGGTAACATGGCAGTCAATTGCGGAATATTTGGGTTCGAAATTTTCCATCAAATAAAATAGGACAGCCAGTGTGTTTGTAAATAAGATTGTCCTCTAGCATTTGGTTAGAGTAGGGCGACTATGCTAGTGAAGACAGGTGAAATATCGGAAAGCGTTGAAAAGTTCGTTCATTCTTTCAGCAATGCCATTTTACTGCTATAAGACACGAGGGCAGTAAAAATTAGAACGAACTTATCTTATATATATTTGCAGTGTCTGTTCTGTGCTAACTACTTAGCCAACACTTTGGGAGAAACTGTGAGCGAGATGCTAGTTTCTTAGCAAGTACACGTTTGTTTTCTCGCCCTTAATTTGTTTACAGAAAACAACGAAACTAAGAAAATGTAACTTTTTACTGTTAGTGGTTTAGTTAGGTCGTGCAACAGCAGTTATTTGTGACAATGTAGCTTTAAGTCCGGAGGTCTGGAAAGAAACTACTTTTACTTCAAAATGATAAGTGATGTTACATTTCATGAAGAAGTAATTATTGATCACGAACGAAGTATTTTAATGTACTGCAGCAGAAGCATGATAGGAAGCAATGATACAGAGTACTAACGTTTTTGGGAAGATGACGCTTTGCGCAACACGGTTACAACTTCTTCCGAAGGAAAAAGTACTAAAATATTGCTTTGAGACTAATTTCGGTGTTACAGAGCATAAAATTTACTGCTGGAATCTCCTAAAAAAACCTTCATTATTGTCACATAATTGAACCGTGCATAGTTTTCTTTGGGCAAAATTCACTTTTAGTTATTATAATGTATCTTAAGGGCGTTAAGGAATTGAAAAAAAAATTGGTTAAACTACACATGATGCCTTTTCGAGTGGCCACAGTGGTTACTAACATGAGGTTCTGACAACAACATTGGTAGTTACAACTGCAATTATGAAGAGTTTGAGAGGACTTTAGAAGATCACGCAGACTTTCGGAACACACGTTCGTGAACATATATTTTATGTGATATCATAATTAGTGATCAAGTAAATGAAAATATATGCTTTACTCTATGATTTTAAGTATGGTATTTACCTTAATAATCTGACCGATCAGAAATTGTATGGAGTGAAACGATGATTTTTACCGAAAGTTTTAATTTTATACAAATCAAGGCATTGGAATGGAAAATAAAGTCACCGCTGGAGAATATTAGTTACGAGTTAATGTTAGTTAATAATGTTACTTTTAATAATAAATCAAGTGGCAGGCAATGAATAGTTGTAAAATGTAAGTAATAATTTTAAAGTAGGTGAAAAAGGAACCGAGAGAGAGAAAGAGAGAGAGAGAGAGAGAGAGAGAGAGAGAAGGAGAGAGAGAGAGAGAAAGAGAGCGCAGGTGAAAATACCGAAGTATTATGTCAAACCACAACACGCCAGGACCACCCTTAGTAAAATTATGAAAAGGAAGTCCATAGAGAAGACAATGTTACTGAAAAATAAAACATTTATCAAACCATGATTGTTATAAAATATGGACAGCAATTAGGTTTGGTTACCGCTACTGTTAGAAATGTTCTTAAGACAGTATAAATTATTACAAATAAAATGTATTCTATAAAATTATACAATCTATGATGTTGAAGACACAATGTGATAGTTTTTAGGAACATTCCAAATAGAAACGACAATCAAACGTGAATGCTATAAATGTTTTTACAAATAAGAGAGACCTTCTCCATTATTCAAGAATACATTTTTATTTATTTTAATGAGTGAAGTTTTACTAAAAATGTAATGGCTGCATGGCATTTGTGCTAGCAAGAAATTTCCCTCCGTTTTGAAATGACTCCAGGTTTCTCGTAAATGCAAACTCCTTGTACTTAAGTAAATAAATAAATAAACATTTACTGCATAAAATGTTAGAGGAAGGACGAAAGATATCAACTCGTTAAACTGATTCTTTTGAGGTTGAATAATAGAGTAGTAGATTAATAAAAATATAAATACAACCATGTTTTTAATTAATCATGCTTTATGTTATTGTTTACCAGGACTAAAGTTTAAATTAACATAATGAAAATTCGCAGAGACGTGGCTTGAAATTAGCTGCAGACTACAAACGTATCGATGTGATTAAAAGTAAATTTAGACAAAACTTTAAAGATTTTTTCGACGACTTTTTTAAATTTACTCTTCTATTGAAATCTAATTAAGTTATAAATAAAAATACGTACGAGAAGCAGTGCTGAGGGCTATGAATTCACAATAATCTTGATACTATAAAAACATATTTTATTTACCTTCTACTGAAGAACCTCTGAGTTGGGTAAAGTAACATACATGATACACTACTTTTTCTTTTTAATCACAACAGGGAGGTACGAAAACGTAAGAATGAAATCGAGTTTTTAAAGGATGGACCAGTGTTCGGTAATACAAGTAAATGCCTTTATAAGGCTCAAAACGAGTAGGATATTCTGAATTGAACTATTTGTCCGCTGCAATAGCTAAAAACTGGCTCTACGGAACTCACATTTTAAAATGACTCGTGAAAATACATTCATACGTCCTTGCTAAATTGTACGGATGGCTGTTTGCCCAAAAATCCTAACAATGCAATAAGTATTTTTAAGTCTTCCGAAACATTCGACACTAATATCCCTGCGTCCCATTAATACTGTACTGACTGACATAAAATGCATATGCATGAAGGAATGTTCAAAAATTGACACACATATGTACCGTATCTTAGATTCCTGTACACACTCCTTTTTGTAGGAGTTGTAGGGTATTTAACCGACGACATCATAAAGTATACCGCAGAATCTCAACTGACGAGAGATCAAGCTTTGACTGGCCTAGGAAGCATATCAGTACCTAGATATCAACATGTTGATTAATAAATTCGCTAGTTAAGGGGCCTCCTTACATGGACTGCATTTGTGTCTGCGAGACAGGAGCGGCAAGGTTACCGTTGACCGACGTATGTAATTCATTATCGTCTCTCCGCGCAAGTCACTCAGTCGCTTTTGAAGTGCAGCTAGGGAGGACCCGTTAGTAGCGAATGATGTGTTTCATCACATAAGGATTTAGTAGGACCACGCAAAGTATGTATGTATGTACGTATGTATGTATATATGTATGGGTGTATGCAAAGAATGTATGCACGTATGTATGTATATGTGTATGTATGTATGTATATGTACATGTTTGTGTGTATGTGTTTGTATGTATGTGTGCGTATGCATTTATATGTGTATGTTTGTGTGTATGTGTGTATGCATGTATGTATACGGTATGTATGTGTGTGTATGTGTGTATGTATGTATGCATGTAGGCCTATGTATACGGTATGTATGTGTGTATGTATGTATACGGTATGTATGTGTGTGTATGTATGTATACGGTATGTATGTGTGTATGTATGTATACGGTATATATGTGTGTATGTATGTATACGGTATATATGCGTGTATGTATGTATGCATGTATGTATACGGTATGTATGTGTGTATGTATATGTGTATGTATGTATATGTGTATGTATGTGTGTATGTATGTATGAATGAATGAATGTATGTGTGTATGTATGTAAGTGTGTATGTATGTATGAATGTATGTATGAATAAATATATGTGTGTATACAGATTTCTTCAATTGTACACTTTCAGTTTACCTAAACACGGGAGAATATATCAGCACTTTATACGTCACAACAAAACCCATTTTGGAAACCTTTTGTCTTCTTACATATCTTCCATCTTTGTTACGTTCTGTCATATGCCTGTATTGTCAGTATTATTTTTTTGTGGGCTGATATCAGTCGAAACTAATTGGTGGTGACGTAGGTACTGATTAAGATTCAGAGACATTAAATTTTATCTTTAAATTTTGTTAATATATTATTGTTATTTGGAAAAAGTATAGACTTATTTATTTTTGTATGGCGTGTATTTGGACTCGTTAAATGAAATTATGCAGTTTTTTATATTGATTTTTAATTAAGGCTTAACGTTTGGCTGATGAGCTTTGTAATAATTTTTGTAATGTAGCATTACAAGTAAATTTTTTTACGTTTTTATTCATATGTAATATAACGTTACTTTGCATCACAAAAATCATTAAAAACTGAATATAATTTAAAGGGTATAATATATTCCAGTTAACCACATTCTCACAGACAACGCCATTTTACATTTCATAATGACATCATCTTTGGATTTGTTACTCGTTATAAGATTTTGTTTTCAGTGTTGCGTTTAAAAAAACACACTAGCAACGTCAAAGATAGTATGTTTTTCATGTCTTCTTTGTGGTACATTTAAACTGATAATTGAACGATATCTGCAGGAGTACTGATAATTGTTGTCGAACGTCAGCAGTCCGCACTGTCACGGGGAAAAATACGTTTCAGACTGGTATCTAAGAACTTGGCATGGGCCTTGGTTATCTGAACATACGCAAGTTGGAAGGCGACGAACATTGGAGATATCGTCGTGTCGATTTGCAAAGCGTTTTAAAATATGTCCGCCAAGGGCGTAGACAGGGAGGGGGGTTCCGAGTTCAACTCCTCCTCCCCACCCGAAATACGAAGTACAAAAAAATTAATATTACTACAACTGGTATATTCAATTTTTCGATACTAATACTGTTTAAATAGCACTATTTTGCACCTTAAAACCCATATTTTTTCCGGGGTCCATTTCACCCCCCCCCAAACACAAATCCTGGCTACGCCACTGATGTCCGCATCTATTTGTCCTACCGAAATATAAACCTCTTTCCTTTGCAACGTTCAGACGATACTAGGTGACATATCAACATTGAGAAAAATATCTGGCTGTCTGTATTTCAAAACATGCTTCTTAAGGATTATGAGGATTAACACACGTTTTTGTATGGGCCTTCGTTAAACTTTGCTACGAATTTTCAGCCAAGAAAATAATGGGTTTAGAGTCATAACATACCAAAGGTCAAAAGCCGATGATATTTCAACCAAAACTCTTCGCTTCAACAGGATATTAAAATAAGTATGTTTTATAGAGTATGCATTTAAAATTGAAGCTTATGCGGCAGGACGTGTTTCATAGCACCTGGCCCCCTCTCTCTTCCGTGTTACTAGGCACAACCATCTCTTACATTGGTCATTACACCCATAAGCGGGACCTTCCGTTTCTCTCGCCTCCTCATTCCTGCGCTGCTGCATATTCACATCTTGTCACCACTTACCATTCCTTAAAAATATACATGTTAAAGGGCGCGGCTACAGCAATTTTCATCACCATTCTTTATTTGTACCACATATTTTTTTTATTTTAGACACAAAATGTGACAAAGACATTGCAGGCTACAATGCCATGCCCATAAAAATAAAGAATACAAATTATTTGTATTTTTAAAAAATTCTGAAACTTAAAATAACATTTTAAAAAATTCAATAATTTTTTTTTAAAAATACAAATAATTTTCATTTTTTATTTTTATGAGCATGACATTGTAGCCTACAATGTCTTTACCAACTATGATTATTTTGAGTTTAGTATAACAGTTGGTTTTAGTGTAGTTCTTAAAACCGGAAAATGCTAAATATGACTTTAACAAGCCATTACGCGAAAACTATGAGAGATAAAAAAATTTCATAATACCCTAATTTAGTCACATTATGTGTCTAAAATAAGGAAAAAAATGGTACAAACATAAAATAAAAAAATGGTGATGAAAATTGCGGTAGCCACGCCACTAAGGGAGCGGCCCACCGCTGACTTCAAATGCGTCACAGTGTGTTCGTGAACATGTTTTTCCTACGACACTATTCCACGTGTGCCCATTATACCAACGTACGAAAAGAAAACACCTCATACAAGGTCGCAATCTCATTGTTAGTACGCCACGCTCATTAAATCACTGATTATAAGCCCTCCGATATAGCTAAAAACGCCAATTCAGACTTCTATACTTTAAAATGTACGAACTGAATGTACGTGAAACTCAGATTGCGATGTGCACTGAACTTAGTTGCAGAATTTCCACCAATAAAATAATATTGTCACCGCTTAGTGTCTCATAGTAAAAACGGTTCGGCGAGAAGCTTGCACGCTAGTTCGTCACTTGGCTCGTTGAGGCGACGCGGCATTTTATACGCTCTTCAAGGTCGACCTTACGTCTTCGTAATTTCTGAGTCTCTAACGCGCAGGTAGGCGGTACCCTTAAGCGTTGACCAAAATCATTTACTTCACTTCCACGAGCGGGGCCGCGATTGGCGGAGAATTTAGAGTACTCGCCTCCCAACAAGTCTATCGGCGATCGATTCCCGTCGGAGTCGACCCAGATCACTATTATTCGGACGCTGTTCTATGTCCACCTCATTGACCTTCATTGCTGTTATGAGCCGCCCAGATTTCTTCGCACAATCACATAAATAGGCGAACCCAGGATATGAACCACGTGCAGTTCCCAAAGTATACAAATTAAGATGTTTTTAAAGTTCCCAACGAAAAACAGAGTTAATTATGCATGTTCATGAATGTAATATATCGTAAATCAGTAAGACCTTTTTCAAGATTATCCTGTCCATTGCAAGGGGAGCACGACCAATGCTCACGCAAATCTCTATGAGTTACCAAATTGAACTGCGCTATATTGCAGCCAATAACATGCGATGTCCTATACCAAAGTTTTTTTGTTGAAAAATAAATATTGTTCCCCCACCCTGCTAAAAACACAATTCCCTATCTTCGCCAGTAATATGTCAGCGTTTAATTCGATCATATAACTAAACAGAAGCGTGGCAGTCTAGTTCTTTTATGACGTATTTGGTCAATTGTTGACAAATATAGTGTACTATCGACCCGGGTAATACTAATTTTCTATAGCTAAGAATTTAAGTCTACACATAGATATACCGCCCACTTCCAAGTCTCGATCCTACTTAATTAATTAATTATTATTAATTAATTTGTAGGGAAAATGTAACACAAAATTGGCACAAAGAGAAAAAAATTATGTTTATCTGATCGCCACCAAACCTCACAGGATTACCCGCTTGGGTAATTTGAAGATTACCTGAAAATTTCATTAAAATCGCTTAAGCGTTTTGGAGTCCATAGAAAATGTACACACACGTTGATATATATATATATATATATATATATATATATATATATATATATATATATATATTAGGTCTTCTGCTCTCCACCATTCCCAAGACAAATCCGTGATGCGCACACTGCGGCAAAAAAAAAATACGATGAATGACGTGGTATGCACTTGAAAAGTCACACATCGGCCTTGGCGAGTGTAAGGAGGGAGGGGAAGTAGGCGGGTCTTCAAGATGGCGCTAAGTGTCGCCCACCTCGGCGTCTATATAGACGGCCAGCGGGGCGACGCGTGGTGCGAGAGTGTTACGTCTGCGGCGACGGGAGAGTTCCAAGGAGGAGAGCCTCGACGGAGACATGGGGGCAGACACGGGCGTCGACGACAAGAAGCAGAAGGCCGGCGGGACGGTGCCGTACGACCCGATGGCCGTCACCTGGCTCGACAACTACAGCGACGTCATGGACAAGGTCTGGTCACGTGTGCCCGAGGTGGCGCGACCCGTCGTCGTCTTCCTGGCCGTCTTCCTCATGGGTGCCACCATGAGAGGTGCGTGACATTCCCTCCTCCTCAACGAGTCACTAAAGCCCAGTTCACACCGAAAAAATTACAGTAACAATGTTAGTTACTAAATTTGTGCCAACAAATTATAAAATACGGTACACTATTTAACAACACTGTTGATAGCAAATGTTTTATTAACATTACTGGAAACACCAATGTTACTAACAAAGCTGTAAGAATGATGAACAGATGTTAAATGTTGATGACAAAAATGCCTTCAACATTGCTGATAGCAGTGCTAGTAACATTTGACCGCCCTAGAATGGGTCGGAAATTTAATATTATCAACAGTATTGGTGAAAAAGTTATTATTAAAATGTTTCTAAAATTCATAACTTTTGTTGCTAGCAAATGTTTTCAATAAAATGTTGGTAACAAATGTTATTTATAAATATCAACAAAGTTTATGACAGAATGTTGGCAAAAATGTTGGTATCATCATCTTGTCAACAATTTTCAAGCATTATACAATATTGTTAATAACTTTGTTGAAAGCATGTGTTATTAGCATTGTTATCGTTGGTGTGATCTAGGCTTTACGCTGTCATCTTATTTGAACCTTGTCATGCAGTAAAGAACCAAGTGTCGTTGTGTTGCAACTGAGAAAAAGGTAGATTCGAAGTCAAACCATGGAATTTAATACCACTTGTATTGATCACATTCAAGCAGAAAATTATTCCGTAACAGAATATATACGTTATTATTGCGTGAAAGTTTTTTAAATGCAAAGCTTTGCTAACAACTTCTCAATAATAAAAATGCCACCTGGTTCCTTTATGTACAACATGATAATTCCCCTTAAGCTTTTATTTATCGTCGACAACGCGGCCACTAGAAACGGTTACACACAACTCTACACAAGGACAGGAACCATCATGTCATTATCCTGGAATGATTTCTGGAAGCCCTGGAAAATCTCAATCAAAATGGCCAGATACAGTAATCGAACCCAGGTCCTCGCAAATGTCTCTGTCATAATTGTTCAAATACGGTAGATATTAGCGGACAGTGGCGTTAGACAAACTTACCGGAACACTGGCGCAAATGAATTATTTCATTTTCGAAAACTTAATTTTACTAATTTCTTGCCGAAAATAGCCAAAGTGTGTTCTACGTATCTGCCAACCTTACTAGTAGAACTAAAATTTCACTTTCTCGTGTTGGTAGACAGACTGACAAGCGTAGTGAGTGAATAGAACTCTTAACTCTATTACAACGTGACTTTATGTTACAAATAAATCTGAACCACAATTGACGAAGCACAGTATAAGATAATTTCCATCAAAATATTCAAAGCACATTCAAACAACTTTTGTCACGAACAGGGTAAGAAGTGATTTACTGCCACCATCAGAATTCAAACGTGAATTTGAAAAAATGCGTTTGCACCATTTTTAAACGAATAAGCTAACTGATATTACGTTTTATAATTACGTAAGTTACGTAGGTAGCATAAAACAATACATTCTTTTACAGTAATTGCTTAAATTGCAGATGTCGTAAGACAGTAGAACCCATACTTCGGTTACGAACTGTAAACAATTTTTTTTAATAAACGTTGGCAGGACCTGGTGACCACATTCCTGTTAGCACTACACAGGCGGTTGTGGGTTGAAACATTTAAGTTTGAAATAATATCTTAATTTATCACGTCCGCAGTGTTTGCATGGCAGCACTGTTTACATTATAAAATAATCAAATTAACGAGTATTGAAAGCAATGGTTTTAAACAATACGGCTTTGTAACTATAACATTTCATGATTTTATTATATAATATAATTAAATAATAGGGTTATAACTAAGAGCCACTAGGATCACAGAAATCTGCTCTTGCAGACCAATGGTCTTCGTGTTCGGTATTATTTATACTGTGTTAGTGTGTACTCTCCAAGTACACAAGAATGTACACCACCCTGACACTTGGTAAATGTTACCGCATAAACTAATTGAGGCAGAGTGAACACTCGAACACTGCCTGATCAAAAAATAGTGTTGCAGTTTAACTGTGAGTGATTATTATTATTATAATAATTATTATTATTACATATTTATGATCACTTTGTATTTATGAGTAAGTACAAGAGGAAGGTGATGGTTAGTCGAAACCTGAAGAGGATGTTTGAATTAAAACCAAAATTAAAAACAATCGCTCATAATAATTGCATGCGTTAATAGGGAGTATGATGTTTATTGCATGTAAATAACAGTATTGTCACGTTACAGTGTACAAATATTATATTCCCTGTCTTGCACCAAATACTTACAAGAAAATATCAGAACCGCTCATTATAACATTACCTGTGTAAATATGTTTTAAATTAATGACAAAAGAAAAAATAAAGTCAAAATTATCGGCACGCCTTACATATGTTTGGAAAATGAAGTGTTTTTACAGCACCCCCCCATCATATCAGCTTATGGACACTCCTTTAACTATTTACAAATGCGACGAGTTAAAACTTTTTTGTTAGTGTTTGTTACTTTATTTATTAACATTTAATGCGTTAAATTCCTTAAATCCTAATTTTCGTAGTGATTTCTTTTTACAGTATGTTGAAAATATTTTTAAAAATTTGGGCAGACAAATTCACGGAAATTCCGCAGCTAAGAATGCGTCATGTCCACTTTTTTAAGGAGTACTTACTGAGTTATTGTTACACCTGTTTGTTTGTAAATTTAGAAATAAAACTTCTTTAATACGCAGTTGCTAAGAGAAAGCTTGTTACGGCCTCACTAATATATTTTCGCTGTCTGTCGTTAGACTGTGAAAAAAATTCGTGAGTTCAACGACCATACGTTAAGTAATTGTGTTATCTGCGTCATCGAAACCTGTCGTTCTTATCAAATCACTCAGATAAAAAAGCACAGTTTTCTGGTCAGTTTGACAATTGACTTTGAATCCACGTGAAAGTAGTTCAGTTTGAAAGTACCTGGCTTGTTACCAACAAATTTATGAAATTTTTAATTATTACACTGCTGCTGTTTCAGTATTGCAAACAGGCTTTATCACGTTCTTGATTAATATATTTTGCCGAAGTAATTTTTTCGTACTAAATGATTAATGGAACGTGAAATGATATGCTACGGAACACTTAACGACAAAATTCGAAATGTATGTCAATATTCCACCCTTAAAATGATAAACGAACACGTCAGGATAGTTTGAAGATATAAAATGGGGGTTTACCCACTGTATTTTCGAAGTCAATAATAATATTTACATGGTTATAATTTTTGTGTAGTATGAATTTCAAAAATCGTATTTCCTAGTTCGCACTAATTTCCTTGTGCAAAGTTGATGCTACATAAAAAAAAAATATTGGAAACACTTTTACACAAACGTAAATGATCTCCCTTAGGGAGTCATCTACCCGCGCGTGAGAAGCTCAAAAGCGACGGAGCAGTAAGGTCCACCTTAAAGCGCACATCAAATGCCGTGTCGCCTCAACGAGCCAAGCGCTGAAGTAGCGTGCAAGGTTCAAGCCGAACGGTTTTTACTATGGGACACTAAGCGGTGACCACATAATTTTATTGGTGGAAAGTCTGAAACTAAGTTCAGTGCAGGTGGCAATCTGAGTTTCACATACATCCGGTTAGTACATTTTGAAGTACAGAAGTCTGAAAAGGCCGTTTTCAGCAATGTTGGATGGCTTAGAAACAGTGTTTTTAATGAGCGTGGCGTCTTACCAAAGAGGTTCCGACCTTGTCTGAAGTTTGTTTTCTTTTAGTACGTTAGCACAATGGCCATACGTGGAATAGTTTCGTAGGAAAAATCTGTTTACGAACACACTGCTACGCATTTGCAGCGTGGGGTAGGAAGGATTCCCCCTCAACTGTTGCACAGCTAGTAGGCCCCGAATCCAAGACCTTCCAATGAATTATTTATTTATTGTTATAACATTTACACCACGGCTGATCCGTAAGCTTGAATATTTAAATCATGTGTCACATATTTAATATATGGTTATAAATGATTAATTTGTTTGATAGCTTTTTCACGTTTAGTGTTAGTGTCATTAAAAATGTTAGTTTTTTTGTTATGGTTACAGATAAAGGTATTTTTACGTGATGAAAATGCTAATAAAGTAAAATTCTCTTTGCTCTTATGGAAGCCCGTGATTTCTTGAGATTGTATATTTTCACGTACTGAATATCAGATGTTAAGTTTTATTATATTCTACCTGAGTCACGCGTTAAATAAACTGTAACCGGAGCATTTAAATTTTATGATCTTTTTCTACACATCAGTGTTATTGTGGGTATTCATACGAGGTGATAACTGGGGTTTCTCATTTTCGTATAAGCAAACGAACGACGTAACAAACACATAGTAATCGGACCAATATTGTTGTTCCAATTTGAACGAATTATTGACAAATATATTATTGACACACACACACACACACACACACACACACACACACACACACACACACACACATATATATATATATATAAATATTGTAAACATATTTGTATTTGCTAAGTACTGTACATTTTTTCTTACCTCTCGTATATATTTTGTATCAAGATAAAAAGTGGGATATCTTATTCGTAATTACAAATGATCTATAGGAGAAAAAAATCGTAATGGCTGCTTACTAGAAAGCATTTTATTTTCTCAGAAACTTTGACAAAGTTTAAGCATGACTTATACAAGTAGCTGTTAAAATACAGTCTGTTCATGACAGTATGCTTAAAATTTTGCGTGATGATAAATGAGGTAATGTTTTATAATGCAAGTTGTAGGTTATAAGAATGTATTGTTATATGGACACGCACCAATGCATTTTAATTATCATGTCCCATTGCAACAAACATTCAAAGATTTCAAGTTTTGGTTGGCGTAACCTTAAGGGATAAATTCGTGATTGAAAATTTACACTGAAAAGTAAAATCAGTTACACTAACCAGAAGTAAGTAGAAATAAACAATGGCAATCCAGGTGCATTTTAATATTATTAATATCCGTATCTGCGATAAATTGGTTTCGAATACCTTTTACCTTCTTTAAATAATAGGGTTGCTCAAACCTTCGTATCGCACGTTACCTACCAGTAATGTTTCACATCCATTTTCTCGAAAACGGTTCACTAAAGGGTGTTGCAACAGGTGACCTATTTTGATCATTGGGATCTCCTGACACAAACTGTGCCATTTAATAGCCAAAATATACAATGGTAAAAATTATATGCCAAAAAGACTTGACCAACCCTTTTATATACTGAAGTTGAAATGTATTCGAAGACATTTTTTCACAGGTTGCAGATCTGGTTATAACTAAACTGAAACCGGATTTTCATTATATAACTCTCCATTATTTTGGTTAATTTAACAAATGTTAGATTTCAATGTCAATTTTCAATAGCGAATTTCTCCTTAAAATTTGCGCAACCCAAAAATTTTCCTTAGATAACGTACACTAATTTTTACTAGGATTCATCTCATGAAAGTTGTAACATACTTTCGTGAACAACCGGTATATGAGAGTTTCATTGTCAATGTACATGATGTTCCAAAAACTGTGACACATTTAAACGGAATATTCACATGTACGGCCGTTAATTTACGCACCTAACTGTACTGCAAACCGTTGGGCAATCAGCTGATTGAAGTGCGTTTATTTGTATCGTTTCTTGAACCTGAGGTCATATCAGGAGAAACTTGTATAGTTGTAAGCAAAGCTGCTACTGACGGCACCTATATTTGTAAAATGTTAGCAAACAATGAATATTTACGTCTAAATAATTTACACTACATTTAAGGCGAACAACTGTCTACCTGGGCTTTGCTGCGAGCGTTTCTAAGAGACGGTGTAAACCTCGTATGTCTGAAAAAAAACCCCGCATAATTGCGTTTATTGAACTTAAATAACCACTAATTATATCTATTTACCTACAAAAATATTAATTAATTGCTATCATCACTTGATTAATTACAAAGAGACAACGGCTATGATAGAATTCAGAAGGATTAATATCTGCAAATTACAAGATGATGACGCGACTTGTGATATAATGCAGGTATTTTTTGTTAAGTAAACAATATTTGAATTAAATTTAGAAATTTCTCTATGTTTCTACACGTTAATACTTTCGAAATAAGAAATATTTCAAGCACTGTGAATTAAATTCGCATAACTGTAACGATGCACCTTCCGGTTATAACGCTGAAACAAGACTACCACGTTAAAAATATATAGTTTTGTCAGTAATGTGACCGGTCCTTTATATTTTATTTCAACTAGTATAAACTAGCACCTCATGCTGAGCAAATATAAAAATAATGTTACCTTTTATAACGTCCAGCGAGGACAACAAATAAATTTTATTACCTAATCAGGTTAAACTGTACCGCAGTTAATTGGGGTGACATTAAACGACATGTTTTCTTGTATAAAATTGCTTTCCAATTGTGGCACGTACTTAGAAATCACGCCATTCATTAATAACGAATACAGAAATATTAAGGAAACTGTCTAGTCTGCATTAGAAAACTAAATTTAGCTCGGGAAACATAGTAGACCCGATTGGTCCAAGGTTACCAGGAATGACTGCAGTATTTAGAACATAAAGTTTAAATAAGGAACACTTCTTTGTGAATCGGTTCAAAGATAATCTTTTCATACAAATTAATAGCAATTTAAATTTTTAAAATAAATATTGCCAATGCAAGGGAATTTGAAAAATCTTACCCTAAAATATTTATTTAAAAAAATGAAATTTAACATTAAATATTTTGACAGTATGGTATTAAGACATTTAAACTGGCAATACTCAGTGCATCATTATTTTCTTAAGATGTAGCACGTATAATATTTTCTTTTTGAAAACAGTATATTAAATACTTATAAATTGCGAATAATTTTTTTTAGCATTGATACCATATTTTTACTTCGTAGCTATGAGTTTCTTACGCAAAGACCTTAAATGCCTGAAACATCGATACGAATTTTAAAAGCTAGAATTTGTGAAACATAGTTAAGCGTAAGTGCAATGGTCCCGTAATATTATATCAGCCCTTTTCCCCTCTGCACTTGTTTCGCACATTTCTGTCGAAGGAAAGTTTCGCACGGTTACAAGGTCCTCATCTTTGCCCAGTCCTAAGTCTTCTCTTCAACTGTTTGTGTTTGACGGGACAGGAGCAAGAGCAGAGGCAGATGCTATTATCCGTCAAGTAACTGTGTCGTGAATGGAATACTGAGTGCCGAGCTCGTAATTACCACCAATGCGCTGTGATGCGTGCACGCGATGGCACGGCCGACAGCGGACTGGAAGTGTCATTGGTCTGACCTCTGACCTTAAGAGTTAGTGCACCTGGCGTGTAAGCCTTGCTGTAGGGTTTATTCTTGTGTACTTATTAAACATGTTGTCCAATGCGTTTATCTAAGAAAATAATACACACTTCAAATTGTGTTCCTATGATTTAATAAAAATGCAGTTCACTTATTAAAAACATGATTCCCAAGCTTCTCAAAAGTGCTAAAAATATTTTTTTTTCACGATTCTGTAGCTGAGAAAATATCGATTGTAATTGTAAAACTAAGTAATAGAAACCTGCATTGGACTTTACCACAAACTTCCGCAAATAAAACAACAGGGTCATCGCTTGAAGTCACGTTGAAAAATACATTCCACGAAAACACTGCATGCTAGTTTAGTCCTTCGCGCCTAGAGGCAAGGAGGTGTTTGACGGTCGTGTTATGTTCAACTTTTCGCCCTCCCCGTTTCCGTGCCTCAAACATAAATACATAGCTGCGGTCTAAACTCGCGGCGTCAGCACGGCGCAAGAAATAAGAAGAAAACTTTCTAAAGAAGATAATTTTTTTTCTTTTCCAACTCTCCAGGAAAAAAAAAACATCATGTTAAGATACTAACGACGATGAAATATGGAAGTTTTATTGTTTTACGTAAATTTAACTATCAAATTTTGATATAGGCCTACGTTACTGTTACATATCGTTTGTAATTAAAGAATATATTTTTTTAGATTAGTAAATTTGCCGGAGCTAACATTTCGCAACCCTGAGTCATCCAATAAATGGAATCATTTGTGTCCTTCTTGTTTGGAATGCAAAATTGGATTGGGGCCAACATTTCCGGTTTTGAATGAAAACACAAATCTACACCTGAATTTTAAATAGGTCAGATCATTTCATAATTAAAATTTAACTACATATTCATGTGTAACTCACAAACTTACAAAGAAAATATATTTAACTCATTTCCTTGTTTTAAATGTTTGCTTCTCAGATTTTCTTACACGTGAAGTTGTATGCTATATCAAAACAATATTACGAAATTTCACACAGATATTGCAGCAAGTTCTTTGCTCGCAGGAGAATGTTTGATGGCTTGTCACTATTCAACAACCGTTACTTTAGCGAAAACATGTACATTTGTTTTCGAAGCAATAACATGAGAAAAAATACATTGCTACATTAATTAGGCTTAGCTTCACTCTCCATATTGTATTATTTAAATTTATTACTTTTTTAAAAGTCCTGAGATGTAAAATCTACGATTACTCCACAAATTCATTTTACTTTGTGTAACAATACATGTATCGCGGTTGAAGTGTTGGCGTATAATTACGCTGCAATCAGCCTATAATTACTCTGTAGTCATTCTTCGTTGGACTAATTGAGCTTTAACATACTATAACATTTTAATCACGTGACAACTGTATTATAGCGCAAAGTGATTATTATTTGCCGTGTTATTGTGAAAATAACGTATATATTTTTTTAGAATTTCAGGAAAAGAGGAAAATAATAAAATTCGATGGGGCGACTCTTATGTCGACGCCTAAAAACCGAGCTATTGACAAATAAAAGTCTCGCAAAATTTTCCTTCGAGAAGCTCGATTGAATGGTGTTATGCAGAAGATATCTAAGCCACAAACGTACATATACGACAAAAAAAAATCTCCTAAATCATTATACATTAAAACGTCAGTAGCTAAGCAAACGAAGTCAAGCAAGGACAGGATGTGAGAATATATTAGTTAACAAAAGAACAAAAACGTTTTGAAAGTTTTTTATGTTCTACTTTAGCAAATGTGGGATGGTCTCTTTCTGTAAAGCACCATTCAGTTCTGATTTAGTACTTTTGGGTATTATGACCAGTCCAAGCGACAAATAGAATACTTAATTTCATACAACTTGCATTGCCCTGGGATCCACACTGCTTAAGAGGGCGTGGTACATAATTCAACGCTAAAAGCATTAATCTATAACTGTAGGTTTGTTGAAGCCAATTTGCGAAAATCAAACAATAGCAATCCTAGACAATAGTTTCAACCAACGTTTTAAACAAAATTGCTTCCAGTGTTACGAACTTCTGAGGCACAATCTCTGACACCGGAGCCTCGTGCATTTAACTGTGTCACAAGAGATCACACGTAACGGAGTAGTAATTCTGGAAAAATATTTACTCATAAAGTTGTCAAATACCATTACCTAGGATTGTCATTGAGTATTTTATTCATATTGGCTTCGAAAAAAGCGTAGAAATCAATTTATGTATTCAGCGTTTATTTACCTACCACGCACTATTAAGGGCGTTCCAGAGGAGGAAAACTCATAATTTTATATTGTTCTATATTTGTATGAAACAATGTTAGTTTTGCAGACGTTACCTGGGAGTACATTATCCTCTTACAAGAGAAATTTATACTAGCCAGTTTTCCCAAAATGAAATTTTAAAGTCGAAATTCGCATGTTGTAGTTCGTACCCCGCCCCCGGCCCAGAAAACCAAACCAACACAAAGCAACGAAGTAATTCAGGGAAAAATTACATACCACGGACTAGGTATTTAAGTATACAAAAACCCAATGCAAAATAGTTTTGCATTTAAAAAAATGTTTTGAACGTAGCAAAAAATTTTCCAAATTTCAGAAAATTTTTGAAAATTCAATACATTGCTTGAATGGGTTTTTATGTATGTGAAGCCGTAGCCCGTAACATGTACATTCGCTGTGAATTATTTAGTTCCAATACGTTAATTAATTTTAGAGGGGTGTAAGAACTAAAACCTTTCAAATTAGTACCTCGGCCATCACGTGTTGGGATAACCAAACTGCAGGTTGAGCTTACTCTGCAGCTGGCTACGTAGCTATAGCTTCCATGTGAAAAACTGTCCTGAATCTATCTCTGCCAATCTTAACAGCTGTCCCGGGTCTTATTTATAGTCGTATATAAACAGACATTGAATATGAGAGAGTATTTGGATGGTGTAAGTACTATATGATGACTCGCTTATATCAAGCCCGGTTATTGATGACAGTGACCTCAATACGTACCGTTTAAATTTAATTAAAAATAAATATAGTATTCAGTCACTGGACACATAGAGGTTGTACAGCCATATGTAACGATATAATTGCAGAATGTTAACTTCCATATAAATAATTTCTCTAATGCTGTACAGGCTTTTTTGGATCGTCACCTTTGAGAGGTTTACATAGACTACATCTCCCACTCCCATCTGGTATTTGAGAGCTATTTTCTCATATTAATAGCTCAGCTAACTATTTTCCGTATTTACGTAAGTACTATTCTGAAGCAAAAAATCTCAATTTCTCAACCGGTTGGGCAGACAGCGTAGGGTGCATGAAAAAAAAAAAATTCGCTTTTTCACCTTTTTAGTGATATAATTTTGCAATTTCTTTTTATCACGCGTTATATATTTACATAATAAGTATCCAACTGAAGTAAAAATTACGACTACAACCAAATGAGTCAATCTGTGATCAACGATTCATTAAAAAACGGTTTTCGCTCCTTCACAGATCTAAGAGTTCGGATTTAGAAAAGTTCTGAAATTAGGAGCAAACATTCAAAGCCAGACATGTCCAAAATCCCGAAAATAAGTAAAGTGCTTTTTCTAAATAAACAAGATGTGTTACGTACGAGTATAAACTCAGGCTCCATAAAAAGCACACGTCTTATTGAAATGGGTATGTTTATTTTCAGTTAGTTCTATAAAAT
Organism: Medauroidea extradentata; assembly: GCA_003012365.1. NCBI lineage: Eukaryota > Metazoa > Arthropoda > Insecta > Phasmatodea > Phasmatidae > Medauroidea > Medauroidea extradentata. The sequence continues at coordinate 22,243 of PNEQ01088717.1, read as the reverse complement.
ATGATGTTTATTCCTTTTTTCTACAGCTAGATAAGATGGACGTGTCTGATTTTGAAAGTTTGCTCCTCAAATATGTTCACGAGCATTCACGTATTCACCAATCACAAAACAAGAAAAACCGCTCTATATCTCTCTAAAACATATTTCGTGTCTTTTCACCCCTTCAGGGTTCCAGTTAAAATAATAATAACTTTATATACAATAAGGTTACTGAACGGGCGTTAAATTTATGTGGAAACCGCGATGATAGCCCGTTGATTGACGAGTAATTGAAAACACCTTTAATCCCGTTTCATAACTTTTCACTCCCTTATGCGTAAAAAAAGTTTCAAGTATTTAAGTAAGCATTAATCTTAAGCAAAAGTCGCGTCAATATCTTAAGATTAACACAGATCGATATGTATCGTTCACGTATCGAAAAGATATGTTACCAATTTGTACATCTTCGGAGCCGAATTCGAAAATAACCTGAAATTTACTTTCGGTCATTACGTAAACGTCATTCTGAAGCAAACAGAACTTCGATATCTCAACTGGTTCGATAGTAAAGCAATAATAATCGGAAACACATTTCAAGTATTTCATACACTTAATTAAAGACTTTCGAAACGTCATGAAGTCCTATGTTTTATGTTTACGTACGAAAATAATTGAAGTAAAATCCACGACGGTGGGCCATTAGGTTAGAGCTATACAGACGATAAATAAAAAACCAATTTCCGCCGTGTTTACTATTTGGGAGTCGAATTTCAAAAAATAAAAAAAATTGCTCTTTGGGTATTTACATCAGCATCATTTTGAAGTAAAAAGCTAATCTTTATTCCGAAGGGTTCGATATATATCGATAATTAAACGAATACACATATAATCTCTTTTCACCCCCTTAAAGGTTGAATTTCGGAAAATTCTTAAATTGTCTAGTAAGCTTTTTTATCATTGACCATTGAAGTAAAAGTCACGACGATAGGCCATCGGGTGCAAGCTATGTAGACGAATAATAGAAATAACGTTTCACCCCTTTTCACTCCCTTAGGGGACGAATTAAAAAAAATCCTTTCTTAGTGCTCGCCTACGACCTAACGGTAACCCACACTAAAAATTTCACATTTACAGGTCCAGCGGTTTGGGCTGCAGTTTGATATGTAAGTCAGTCAGAAATTCAGTCAGTCAGGGTTCTCTTTTATACATAGAGATTTTCTTCAAAATTTCTCAATTCACCGCGAACCACCTATACAGCTTACAAATGGGAATAAAGCATAGACCGCAGGAAAACTTAATTCGCTTCCATCCAAACGTATTAATTTCGTGCCCATGGCATTACAGCAGACGCATCATTCACCTCCTACCAAGGCAGTCGTGGTTCGGTCCCCAGTGTTGACGTTCCTAATTTTTGCTAGTGGGAATCCTGGTGAATGTTACTGTCGGAAAGCGCGGTTTCTCCAAGTACTCCTGATTCCCACGCAACAGTTTTCTACTGCTACTCAAAGCTCATTTTGTTTCCATTCTCACACTGAACTTATAAAAAATTTCTTCCTGATTTTAAACTGGCAAGATTTATTCGAAAATGTTTTAATGAGGACATAGCTAATTCCCTTATCGTTCAGTATGTACCCTGTTTCGAAATATTAAAGTGTAAGCATGGAACAATTCTGCTAATTTAAAATTTAAGACAGTTATTATTTCTCACCATATAATAAAGACCTAATAATTCTCAGTTCCAATATAACATAATAATATACACGTAATCGTTAAACGCAATACTTATGTAAATATACACTGGCGGCAATTCTTCACATAATTCATTTATCATTCAAATCCTAATAATTTTAACAAAATAGGAGACAAAGCATTTTTAAGCACAACCTAAATCTGTTTACATTTATTAGTACCGGCTACAGAACAATACCACCTGGAAACAATGAAAATTAAAGACACACTTTCGGAAAAATTGCGTTTGTTAAACAGCTCACTCGTATTAGGTAATTAAGGCAGTTTAAGGGGATCTGTACCAGCAATTTTGGAATAATGGAACATCTGCATTCAATTTGGCCTACAAATTTTTTATAATGTATTATGCTTCAACAAGGCAGAGGGAAATGTTTCTTACATTGTGTAGAGTTGGCATTACATGACCACTATTGCTTATTGTATACCTGTGATCATACTTTGAAAATATGACTTTCTTCCTCTGGAAGAATACTAGTCGAAAACCGACAAAAGCAGTGAAGATGTGACAATTTGATAATGCGTAAGAAGGTAATATCTGTGCCATGTCAGACGGGAACCATAATTTTGCAGATTCAAATGACAAATATCATTAGTGTTTTCTTGTCTGGCGCAGTTCCAAACGGATGTCATACGTTATGTAATAACAATAAACCTGAAAACCAGAATTTTCATCATTATACACTTTGTAATACATAAATAAAAATAGTATTGCATTACTTCGGATGAAAGATCGGATGAACACTGATGTTGAATGGTTCCTTTGACTGTTCCAAGATGTCAGTAAACCGGTCCAAAGATGTAAACAACCATACATAAGCAGGGCCTATAAGACGGAGGGCGTACGACAGCTGATCAGTTCCAATCATTCAACCGAGGTGATGCAATACTTTTTGATGTGTATATGTCATTGTATGGAACTTATAGCGAAAATGGAAGGATTCATAGATGGCAGGTACTTATACCCCTTAACGTGAGTTTGGCTATATAACATACGTCTAAAGGTGGCACTCACAATCAAGATGATGATGAATTCACAGCCGGGAGGCTGATTTGGACCTGATCTTTGAAAGAACTGTGCAATGGGAGTGCATGACTGGATTTATTTGCTTGGACATACTCCATTGCGAAATAAATGACTGACACAAGAAAACTAAAAATAAAGTAAGACAAGAAAACATAAATAAGCAGAGTATGCTTTAGTCATCAGGATACATACACAACATGAAATTCCAAAACTGGAATCTGGTCAGATAAAACAAGGAACAAACAGGAAATAAAAGAAATAACAAAAATATAAAAAACCTAAGTTGACATGCGACACAACGATGAGACGAAACAAAAACACAAACAAAAATACAGCAAACGACACAACGATGAGACTAAACAAAACACAAAGATGTCGGACACAAACAGAAAAAACAACAGACAACACAAACGATGAGACGAAATGAAACACAGTAGTTTTCCAAACAGTCAGTATGAACGACGTTTCGGGAACTGGAATCTGTTCCCGTCATCAGGTAGACACACAGGGTTCAGGAACACGAGTGCGACCTACCGGGAACACCTGAAGCACGACTAGGTGAGAATGAAACTGCGGTGGTTTGCCACTGCATTCCGCAGGATGGGGTTAAATTTGAGTTCACAATTGATAACATAACAGTTAGCATAGAACATAGGTCTTTCGCACAAGAACTAACCTCTATGTGTTCTTATCTACCGATTCACAACACCAAAAAAGTGGTCGTGCGCACAGAGATGCTGACATTGGAAATGGTAATACTTCATTTCTTGTGCGTACACGTAGGACAGCAACCAATCAGATCAAAAGAGTCTGTGAATGTCCGCCATATTGGTTTTATCTCTTAAAATACGCGAGGGCAAAACAAAGCTAGAATATGAAATTTTAATGTTAAAAACTAGGTTCCTACATTGTACATAATGTTTTACACTGTGCAATTTATAAGGAATTTGTTTCAGTATTTACTTTTACCTCCAAATACGATTCCACTAAAAATATGCTGCAATAACCCTCAGGTTGATTTTTATACAGCAACGAGTATTTCAGATTCGTCGAAAAATGACATTGGCTAAACATAACAGTAAGAATACAATTGTGAACTAATTTTGTGCAAGTCGTCTGGTCGCGCACAGTATCTACTGTTATGTTATATGTTCTGTGCTTATGTTTTTTAATTGTGAACCAACCTTTAAGGGAGACAACACAACACCCATTCTTGGTAAACTACTTGCCATAAATAGTTATGGACTCTTTCGTTAATTTGTAATGCAGACTCATTCCAACAGAATTATAGGTTAACTTTCAAGAATTCTCTTGCAATGATTCTGCATGAAAAATAAATGAAAGATTCCATTATTATTACTGTCGAGCAGCTTATTAAGAATACATTCTATGCTTTGTCGAAGAGAAAATTTTGATAATACTATATGAATAAATGTTGTGGCTCAAAAACTGAAAATATAATAATAAAATTGTCTAACACTGTCCCTTACAGTGCATCATACTTTTGTGACAAAGTAAGGGAATAAAACTTGCTCCTTCCGAAATTACGAAACTTTTCATTGCACTTGTGTGGTATATTTTCATATGTATAACAGACGTTGCACGATACTTGTTAAGAGGGTGTGGTAAATAATTCAACGTTAAATCTTTAATCTATAACTGTATGTTTCTTTAAGCCAATTTGCGAAAATTAAACAATAGCAATCCTAGGCAATAGTTTTAGCCAACGTTTAAAAAAAATTGTTTCTAGTGTTACGAACTTCTGAGGCACAATCTCTGACGCCGGAACCTCGTGCATTTATCTGCGGTGCAAGAGATCACGCTTAACGAATGAGTAATTCTGGGTAAATACTTACTCATAAAGTTGGCAAATACCATTATCTAGGATTGTCATTGAGTATTTTTTCCACATTGGCTTCGAAAAAAGCGTAGAAATCAATTGATGTTTTCAGCATTTATTTATATACCACGCACCCTTAAGGAGGTTATTTACATAAAAAGGTATGAGGATAGTAAACATAATTTTTGACAGGAATGTTTTGAATGTAATTTTTCAGGAGAGTGGCTGATAATTGTCGTCCACTGTCTGAAATACCTGGGCCTCATGCACGCAGACACCGCCTCGAACTTCAGCCAAATCAACTGGTCAGAAGTCACCTTAGAATCTCTACACCTCAAAAATTTTTTTTATTACTGGTTAGCAGCGTGTGTTGTCTCCTACGTCATGTATTTCTCCATTGGAGGTTTCCTTCATGTAAGTCATACGAACCTCGTTCATCATAGTTTTCTTTACTTTTCTATACCTTATAATAAATTATGAAACTGTTGTGTTCTTGTGGGAATACTTTAACATGCCATGGGATATAAATTAAAAACTTCGATTGACATTTGCGAGTTTTTCGGAATGTATATAAATAATTCAAACAAAGTTTAACTCTAGGAAATATTATCTGCCATCTACATTTTTTTTAGAGTGATCTATCCATTTAGAGTAATATCTTGTTCAGAAATAAAAACTAACGAAATTTCAGCATCAGTGATTGTTTCCCAGAACTACAGGACTCCAGAAGTAATTTGTTTGGAATTTTTTTTTTAGGAAAAAAACTGTTTTCTGGGATTGATATTTTTTTATGTTTACGTATTAGCTTCGAAAACCCCACATTTTTCGATTAATGTATTATTCGGTAATTTTTGATAATTTCTTTATAAGGTGCCAGAAAACTTTTAATTCGTTATAGTTTCAAATAAAAAAGTTGCAGTTAAATATTTTTTTTCTTAGTTCGACGAATTAAGGATAAATACAGAGGTCTAAATCATTGTCCTGCAAAGTAATTAACGAATTTATTACTAATAAATCAGTATTATTTGTTAATTAATTATGCTTTAGAGATAAACATTTGAATTAGAATATCATAATATTATACGCATTCGTATACTAGTTCACTTATACGTACTAAACATCTGCAATTTGAAAAGTAAGGGTTGAGGAGTACATTTAGATTTATTATACATAGATAGTACTGCAGTTTTTTGTGTATGAATTGGTGATGGCGTTCAAATCAACTTACGTGTTGTAGGGTAAGTAAATTTACTACAAGGCTTAGTAATTGAAATAAGTACCGTGTCTAAATATTGTCTGTATTTTATATTATGGTACTTATTTAAATTACTAAGCCTTGTAGTAAATTTATTTACCCTATTACACGTAAGTTGATTTGAACGCCATTACACAAAATACTGCTGTAAATAAATAAATAAATATAAATATAAATATAAATAAATAAATATATATATATATATATATATATGTGTGTGTGTGTGTATGTATGCGTGTGTGTGTGTGTGTGTAGGTGTGTGTAAAAATCATACGTCATTCTGTAACAGCTTTGTTTTAACTGGAAATAAAATGACTCGCATAGGGATTTCAAATAATAAAATTCAATTCAATCGTACGTGTTAGTTAAAAGGTAAAAAATGGAGATAATATCAAACACAAATAAAACAATCACTATTTATTGACAGTTTGTAGATAACATTCGAGACCCAAACTGATACATTTTAACTGTTTTGTAATCTGTTAGTCAAAGTACGAAGAGATAAGTTGCTGTGAACGCAAATGAACTTGAAAAGAAAAATTATCGCTTCATACTTACATTCTCACACAATTAAAACGTAGTGCTTTAAGACATAGTAAAAAACATTTTTTTAAAATATTTTATTTGAATTTTTTTATAAAGAATACTACTAATAAAAACTGCATGACTTAGTCACAATTAACACGAAATGTAAAGAATAACCATAAAATGTAACTGTTATATTTTAATTTGTATAAACAAGCATAATTTTCTCTGTGCTGTACCATTACAGGGTAAATAATACAGACATAAAATAACCGTACAATTCACATCTATCTGAGAAATTATTTTTTATTATCCATCCGAAACACGATTTATACGCTGTCTCTCTGAGAAAATGATCTATATGCTGTCTCTACAGAAAATAAATTTACTTACATTCAAAATAATATCGTATTTACTTAGTGTAACGGAAACGTATTTGTTTTGGAACTAACATACGTCGACAAAAAAATCAGTAAAAGTCACAAAGTAAACACTATCAAAATTTTGCCTCTACCATTGTTCGTAGTGCAATAAAAATAACTTCAGATAAGTGTAATTACTAAAAGTATTTTGTACTGAACAGAAAATGAAATTTTTAGTACAACTTCAAAACGAAGCTCGCTATTTAAAGTCAAAACTCGATATCTTCCTACGTAATTGTACGTAACTTTGATAACAATATACTTAATTCCAAATTGACTGTTATCAAAATTATTCTACAATATAGAGGAAAGTTTAAAACACACCTTATTGTAGAAATACATTTACAAATCCAGCCTGCTGTGGAAGTACTTCCCTTTCGTGCTGAGTATGTCTTATACGCATGTTATTATATTCAGGGGTTTAAGATGGCGGGAATGATTGAAAAAGGCAACATATTTTATACATGATAAACATTTTACTAAATACCACGCCTGCGGAGCATATTTACACATGCAATATCAGTTTCATGCTTGTTTTACGATATTTTAAACACAGTCCATTCAGTTTTACTTCCTTGTGATTTCGGTCATAAGAACTGATAATAAATTTTAATCGGTATAAAAATGAACCAGTATTGTTATTTAAAGCGCCGTACACTCGGGTTACTTTCTTGTACACGTAGGTGTACTCGTCAAGCCGGCACGCATCACGTGATAGACCAACCAGTATGCAAGTATACTCTGCCCACTCTAATGTTGCAGCATAAATTAAAATTGGTAACGAAATAAATCAAAGCAATTGAATTACATCTTGATTCCTCACATTGTCATTGTGCCATAATAACACAGTCACCTTATATTTTCCAATATTTCAAGCTAAATATGCTGTGCAAACATTTTACTATAATTCTCTTCACTCTAAAAATGTTTGTAAAATTTACAAGGATTTTATTTGTTCATTTACAAATACTTGTAAAAGTACAAAGATTTTCTTTGTAAAATCATTAGTTTATGAAGTTACAAAGGTAAACTTTGTAATACTACAAAAGAATTGTTTGTACCTATACCGACGGTTCATGCACTGTAAATTATTTTGTAAAATGTGACAAGACACTTCTTCATAGTTGTACAAACTAAGCGATAGCGAAGTCACGGTGGTCTAGTGGTCGGCCGACCCCCCCCCCCCCGTGACTCAGTTGGTTGAGCGGCCGGCTTTGGTGCGGGGGGTTCTGGGTTCGATTCCCAGGTCTGGCTGGGTGTAAATTTGTGTTTGTCTATTTAGGTCTCAAAAAATTGTCACTATACAAATTGTCTCACGAAAAGTACTGGGGTCACTCGCATTTAGTCACATTAAAGAGGGGAATGTTTGGTGCAGTGATAATGCGGTAGCTTCCGCATCGCCGCTGCACCAAACATTAAAAAAAAATGTAAAAATTAAAAAATGGTAAAAATGCGTAAATTCTAAACATTGGGAGAGTGGTTAGAAACTTAGCAACTCCCGAAACTTTTTTTTTTTTTTAAATAATTTCATGTATACGTCCTTATTGAAAGTACAGCTACAAGGCTACTCCTTGTAATTTTGCAAACATATACTTTGTGTTTTATTACAAGGACAACCATTGTAGTTTTGCAAGGAATTTCTTTGGCAACTGGGTTTCCAAAGATTTTCTTTGTAAAAGTACAAAATTTTTTTTACAGTGTTGAATGAATTAGCTGCAACCTTAGAATGTACAGAGTATAGCTATATAAACTCGTTTAAGAACGGTTCTATTTTTCACGGACTTTCTTGTTCATTTAATTTGTATTTCTTTTTGGTACATATGCGTACTTTTAATTTATTTTGGTATTGATTATGTGAGAGTGTAAAACAAACTTAAATTGAAGCCTAAGAAAGCGCCTCCACATTTCCGAATCTCTTAGTATACAGACACGTCCATGCAAGCATGCATGTTACTGCCGGATGTACAGTACATATATGAGCCTTGTATACAAGAAGGTGGACCTCGTATTACGTGTTAACCTTTTAGTAAAAATAAATATCGTATGAGGAGAATACACGAGGGCCCGTGCATCACACCCCGTATGAAGATTTTATGAATGGGAGCCTGTAGGTAATCTGCGTACCTCGAAAGATGACATGAAATGAAGCCCTACGATGGAGCAGCGCCGGAATGAAAAGAGCGAAGGAAACAGGAGATCCCCGAGAAAACCCGCCCCGGCCAGCGAAATCGTCCGGCATGATTCCCACATGCGAAAATCCGGGGACCGACCCCGCCGGGGATCAAACCTGGATCGCCTCGGTGGAAGGCGAGTGGTCTGACCACTTTTTTCTTAAAAAAAAAAAAAAAGTTTGGTGCAGTGGCCAGGTGGAAGCCTCCGCATCGCCACTGCACTAACCATTCCCCCTCTAACGTGATTTATTGGTAGAGGCAATGATTTTTGTTGTAAAGAATTATGAAACATTTTGTTTCAATACCTTACGAGCACATCTGCAGCTCTGCTTCATGGTCAGTGATTGCCTGTTTTTATCTCACAACATATTTGGGATCTACCCGCAAATCACAGACGGGTGTTGTCGCAGTGATGTTATTCTCACTGACACAGTCAAATGAGTGACGCCTCTACACGAATGCATGCTCGCTACCAATAACTACGTACCACAGCTGCAGATGTGAACGAGAGACATTGAAACAACATGTTGCATAATTCTTTTCACAAAAAATCATTCCCTCTGCTTATTGGAGTAACCCCGAGTAACTTTAGAGATTGTATTATACAGAGACAATTTTTAAGACCATTTGGCCAAACACAGATTCACACGTAGCCAGACATGTATGTGTATCTAACCTAGAACCCCTCGCACCAAATTAGGCCTCTCAACCAACTGTGTTACGTGAAGAGTGAGGGGTGGGGGGGGGGGAGGTCGTCTATCACTCGGCCGTCGCGACCTATCGTTTAGTGACCTTGGTGTATGAAAAGCTATCCGCGTGTGTCCCGCTTAGGGCCGGTTTCACCATTGTTTCATTTAACTCGGTTTAACTAAGCGAAGTTGAAATTTTTACTCCATATTTAACTGCGTTTAAGAACGTTTCGTTTCACCATGAAAATAATTCAGTTAACTAACTGGGTTTAGTAAAGCGAAGTTAAGTGTTTAACTTTTGCATAACTGTACGTATCAACAAGGTACTGATCTATGCATTTTTGTCTCATTATCTTTAGATAATCGGTGCTTATCTTTGGATTTCTAAACGTAAATAAAAGAGGAGAAAATTGAGTAAGTTGAGGTTATAAAGGACGCATTCGCAATGTTTATATAATACGTTATTATGGATAGTAGAAATAGAGACAGTAGGCATCCTTTTATATTTAAATCGTTGTTTACACCAATGTATGAAGTCTACCAGATGTAATGGCTAATATTCGGCCTACAGGCTTTCAATTTGAGACTAAATTACATTGGCTTACACAAGATTTTAATAATGGATAATACTGGTAGGTACCTCATGTTGGCTCTGATGCTTTGTGATCATGCTATAGATTTTATCAAAAGGCTACGACAAAGAAACGAACATTTAAGTGGAAATAATATTTTTTCTATTATGATGGAAACACTATACATTGTAGTGTTTGATTTAGAACACTACGTGATAACCTTTTAGATAGGCGAAAATTCATCATTAAATAATCATCTTTGTAATCCTCAAAAATTTCTCAGTTTTCGCTAATACATTGTGGTAGCCTTCAAACATTACCAGTTGAAATCCTACTCATCAAATATCAAATTAAACTTCCGCACTGCCACAATACTTCCAAAAAACGACAGTTATAAAATACTCTATTAGACTTAAGTAACATTTTTCAAGGCTCGTCGCACACGGCCCTTTAACCCCAAAAACTACACACGTGTTCATTCATGCCGCCAATTTGTTGTAAATAAAACGAGCTTAAGTAGTTAAACGGCCATCGTTCAGCGTTTAAGATATAAATTTAGTTAGTTGTGTTTAATCGAAGTTTGACGCGAGTTAACTTTACTCTATGCACGTCTCAAGCTGAAATTTTGCCCTACCGACTCCAGCCTCGTCTTATATGCTTCAGATTATGTTCACTATAAAAAGTATTCCTAAACATTATAGGAAACAAATAATCCATACACAATCCTATTGGATACTTGCCATACTTCAGAGCTAATGTTTAGCGCTGCTACTGTTCCATTCTGGTAAAATTTGTGTACACGTGACTGTTTTGTTAACATTTACATAGGGATGCTACCATTGGAAAACATTTTTGTCATACCCCCATTTTTTTTTTAACACTCTTATGCATCGGTGCTGTAAATTTGCATACTTACTCTTATCACAGCGTAGGTGAAACTACGAGGAATGCGTTCAGGCTATTACAAATAAAACAAGTACTTTTAACTTACGCCATTGAAGCAAATGGTGTGTCGTAGAAAACGCAGGAAAACAGATAAGTAAACAACCAGAAGGATTTTACTTGTTTCTATTTCTGCGTCTATTCTCTAGTTTTCTGTGACTCACCATTCGCTGCAATGAGTTATGTCCAAATTTGTTTTATAAGTAATTTTCCTTTGTTGCAAGGATCGTTATAAAATAACATACTCGGCAGTGGTACACGAAAAAAAAATTATCGCGGATATTTTGTTTAAGAAGTTATAGGCTATATGTAAAACGCTCACAAAATTAAAGTAGAAAGTTTTTAACCGGACGAAATTCATATCTTAATAAATATTGCTACATATGCCTGCTTTACATTCTTTGTTTAGGTTAAAAAAAACTGCTCGAATAGCACAATTTTTGCATATAAAAATCAAAATTTTTCCGTGGGAGGATCCCTAAGTTTGTTAGCAAAATAATTATGTACGGAAACTTTGTTACAACATTAGGGGGAGTAGGTATCAAACATACTGTTTAGGAAGTAGGCACTCTTGTGTTATCTGGAGTTACAAACTGTGTATAAAATTAATTTATGATTGAATAGAATTTTAAATATCTTTAATTTTAATTCATCCGTACATTTTAATGGTTTTTGTAGCCCTGTAAATTATTTTTTTCGGTGTAATATATGTGTATTGCTAAAAGCTCTCCTGTAATTAATAGCCGGCCTCCGTAGCTTCGGTATGTGACGCGAGAAGTTCTGGGTTCAAATCCCCGCTCGGGCATGGATATTATGTTGTCCCTTCACCTCACTCCATCCTCATCGGCTCTTAAGGCGGTTCCCTATATAGACTGCGTTTGTGTGTGTGAGGCAGAAAATCGATAAAGCGTAAGGTCGCCGCCGGCCGGCGTGTGTAACGTAGTTTGACCTCTACGTGCAAGCCACTCAACTGGCGCGTAGACCTGTACTAGTATTCATTTTTCTATGGGACTTTAAGCGGTGACCATATCATTTTATTTGTGAGAAGTATAGTTTAAAGTCCAACGCGTGCTTCTATTTGTGCGTTTTTAGATTCTGATTTCTACAATCCCAGATACGGCAGTTTGAAAAAGCAGTTTTTAGCCATTTTGGGAGGCCAGAAAATCATATTTGAAACACGCGTACCGAATATTTGAGCTTATGACGTCATACACTGACGTGTGTCTTCTTTTCGTAGACGAACCATTTTGAAGCGCGTTGAGTAGTTCCGTCAAAAAATGAATACTCGCAACTCGCTGCAATGCATTCCAAGCGCAGTTAGGGAACCCCCTTAAGGGTACCGTCTACCAGCGCGTGAGAGGCTGAAAAGCTTCGGAGCAGTAAGGTCGACCTTGAAGCGCGCATCAATTGCCGCGTCGCCTCAACGAGCCAAGCACTGAACTAACGTGCAAGGTTGCCGCCGAACGGTTTTTACTATGGGACTTAAAGCGGTGACCATGAGATTTTATTGGTGGAAAGTCTGTAACTAAGTTCAGTGCAGGTCGCAATCTGAGTTTCACATACATCCAGTTAGTACATTTTGATGTACGGCAGTCTGAGAAGGCAGTTTTTACCCATGTTGCAGGGCTTAGAAATAGTGTTTTTAATTAGCATGGTGTCTAAACTATGAGGTTCCGACCTTGTCTGAAGTTTGTTTTCTTTTCGTACGTTGGCACAATGGGCACACGTGGAATATTTTCGTAGAAAAAACCTGTTTACGAACACACTGCAACGCATTTGAAGCGTGGGGTAGGCGGCCGCCTTGAGACCTCGTTGTTAAATGGCCATGAAACCCTCTCCCCCCAAATCCTATAAAATTTATTAAGTTTATATTAACCCCCTCCCAATATAAAACCCTTTGTACGTCACTGACCTTGGGGATATGTTGTGTCGTTGCAGTGGTACTACTACCTGAACAGGAGGGATAAGGCGCACGAGTGGAAGTGTCAGCCGGAACACTTCCTGCCGCCGGACCTGGAGAGACATGAGATCATGTTCGGATCTCTCAGCTTGTTTATCACCAGCTCCTTCTCCGGTCTCGTCGCCTGCTGGGTCAGCAATGGAGGCTGGTCCACTGTTTACTACGACTTCGCCGAGTATACGTGGGCCTGGTGGTTCGCCCAGTGGCCAGTCATCTTCATATACCAGGTGTGGAACAACGCCTCGGGTCCATATATACCCACTTTTTTCTTGAGAATATTTATCTTCAGATCTGAAAAAAAAGGAGCAGATTTCGCACAACTGTTACATAGATTTGATGTGCTGAGTTTGGATTATTCACTTCTTTCTCTGTTAAGGGCATCGTATCCAGCAACTTTCATCGTCACATGTTCATATTTCTGCCAGGTATTTTTTTCTAATTTTAGACACAAATTGTGGCAAAATTTTGCTCTTATGAACTTTTTTTTATCTCTCATAGCTTTTGCATAGTGACTATTAAACGTAAAAATTTACGTGTTGCAGTTTTATGTAAGCCACCAAAACCAACTAACATACCAAAGTAAAAATAGGTATTATTTCTGTACAGGATACCTTTTAACCTACAACATCGTTATTCACTTGTTTTATTTTTTTATGTCAGTTGGTTTTGGTGGCGTACATAAAACCGTAACATGCATATTTTTACGTTTACGAGTCACTACGCAAAAGCTATGAGAGATAAAAAAATTTCATAAGAGCAAAATTTAGTTACAATTTATGTCAAAAATAAGAAAAAAACATGGTATAAATATAAAAATAAAAATTTGACAATGAAAAATGCTGTAGACCGTACCCGTAACAGCTGCCTCCTCTGGAACAGTTTATAACAGCGACATACCCATGTAGAGGCCATATTTGTAAACATTTGCTCAATGTAGTCCACCCAGTGGTTTACTTAGTAAGTAAAATTTTTTCGTGATTGTGTTTAGTTTGTTTATGTTTTCCCACTTAATTATTTACCTTTATGCTAAGCAAAATTTACGTTTACAACTTTTATCAGTAATGATTTTGATTTTATGTTTTGATGTTGTTGTTGGGGTGTGGTTTAGTGGAAGAATAGGCAGTCTGGCCATAACTACGCTCCCAAACATTTTACCAATTAAATAAGTAAAGTACGAATATCTAATATTAATAATAATGTTTGTGGTATTATTTACACACAAATAATTAAAAAAAGTATGCTTAATAAATTATGCGACTATTAACCAGATTTCGCTAGTATATTTGAGTACTGTGATATATTTACCTATTTAATTGATTTTACGTGCGAGCTTTAACAGCACAAGGCCTTGGTTGAGTCACAATTGCCAAAAAGTGGAGGGGGTGTATAGTATACAGCCAAAGCCTCCCAGCATTAGCCTGGAGAAATTTCGGAAAACCCTGAAAAAATCGAAATTAGGTAGGCAGGAGCCGGGGATCGAACCCGCGTCCTTCCGAATGCGAAGCGAGTGTTTCATCACTGAGTGACCCCAGTACGTGTCGTGAGACAATTTGTATAGTGACAATTTTTGAGACCCAAATGGACAAACACAAATTTACACCCAGCCAGACCTGGGAATCGAACCCAGAAACCCACGCACCAAAGCCGGCCGCTCAACCAACTGTGCCACGGAGGGGGGGGGGGTTGGCTATATCACTGCTCCACCACGCTGGATACTGCATTTTATATGTGACTATACATTTTTTGACAATTCTGCTGCATCTGACTTGTACCACTATGAGTCTTAGCACTCCATATGTTGAAAATTGAATTTATAATGTAACCTACTATTTACGAAGAAAAATGTTAATAATTTCGACTAACTATCGACTTAAAAATTCTTAAATTCAGTACTCATGCTAACCTAAAATTATCATATAGTGTTCGAACAAAAAACCTTCTCAAGAATTACAATAAATAGAATTTATACCAGTAAGGTACGAGTATTTTGTAACACCAGTGAATAGTTAAAAAAAAGTCTAATTAATAAATGTCATAAATATTCTTAAGTCCCTTTGGCTATTGGTTCGTAACCGGATAGTTTCATCACTAGTGGAGAATGTTGTGTTCAGTTAGCTAAATAAAAAAAGTAAATAATCAGTTAGCATACCCAGTGATCGAGTAACTGGTGATTATTAGGCAAGAAGATAAACTGACTAGCCCAACTGTTACGTAATTAATTATTTCAATGTGTATTTGGTGTTACGAAGGTTTAAATAGTACTTAATATGAATGGCTTACATATATTACACAATTTGTGGTTATCATTATTTTGAGTATGCTGGTATCTACAGTGAGGTGCATCACAACTTACTTCGTTGTGTTAATAAAGCAGTCGAACTTATTTGACTATTTGAATTCAACCAAATTTTTTCTCTAGCGTAAAGTTTTAAAGTATCAGTAAAAGAGCGCATGGAAGAAATGTTTGATGTAAACGTGTCAATGTAGTAACTGTGAGCTTAAAGTAAAATTTAATTGATTTTTTTCTGCTCCAATTAGGACTACATGACGTACTGGATACACAGGATCTACCACATCCCATTCCTCTACAAGAAATTCCACAAGCTTCACCACAAGTACAAGCAGCCAACCGCATTCTCAGTGACAGCTATCCATCCAGTTGAAATCATGCACATTCAGCTAACTCTGATGTTGCCACTCGTCGCCATACCAGTACACTTCGGTGAGTGCAGAACTTCATTGACAACTAACTACATATTTAATGACAAAATTAAATATATGAAATAACTCGCTGCGATTATTTAAACACAGGACGATATTTGTAACTGCAATACATTAATTAACTATTGTAATTTTAGGACTGGATAAAACAGAAAACGAACATAAAACAGAAAACGAACATAAAACATAATGTTAATTAGTAAATTTAATGATATTAACAATACATAATTAATCAAATTTTAACATAAAAGTTCCTTTTCGCATTACTATTGTTTAAATAATTTATTAAATTTTACACGTAAAACTTCTTTCCTTTTATATAAACAAACTTTTTTTTACGTAGAAATCTTGCAAAATTTATGTACGTTAAGTGTTTCTATTCTAGTGTTATATAAGTAATGTTCTCAAAATATTATTCTTAAAATAAAAAAAAAAATCAACTAATTAATTAAATGCAGTAACGATGTTAGTCACTATGTAAATTAAGGGGAAGATCAATATGCTTAACTTTATTTATCGATTTACGGCAATCATTTATATTTTGATATATTTTTGGTAAATGTGGCAATGTAGAGACGTAGAAGATATTTGTGATGAATTTTGGAGATCACAATAGTGTTATAAATTAGGTTCATCATATATTCGATTGTAATCATTCTTGAAAGTTAACCTATAATTCCCTAGCAATTATTTTGTATGACAAATTAATAAAATATTCCATTATTATTTATGTCAAGCAGTCTATCAAAAATATATCCTACGTCATGTCAAAAAGAAAATTTTTATATTACAACTTGAATACATGTTATCGCTCGAAAATTGAAAATACAAGAAAATTATCTAACACTCTCCCTTAAACTAATTTTATATGAGTCATTAGAGATTGGAGATACCAAAATATCAAGCCTGCTGCAAGAAATATATATTTGCAAGTGATTGATTATTGATATATAATTTGTACGCCTATACACACTTTATTAAAATTAACATATGTTTTATCTAAAACTATTATTTCCATTCAAAAAGCACAAATACAAAACACGTTGGATGGGTAGTAAAATTCAGTAATTTTTAAACGTGACATTATTTTACGCTCCCTATTCCAATCATCTGTGCAGTAATCATTTGTTAATTTGTTAGATTCACATTTGTTTCCAAAGAAAGAAACGGGCTTTGTTATGAAAAATCCGTTATAGATTATTTCTGAAAACAGGTTAATTTAAATAACATATTTCAAGGCAAAGTTTCATGATGCATTTGATGTGAAACAAATGCAAGAATTTCAAACTTTATTCGTTTTCACCGTAGTAAAATTTCGATATTTACGTCACGCGCACTATTTTTATGTTCCAGTACCTTTCTACGTGATTGTCTTGTACACATACTACCACGGCATCATTGACCACTCTGGAATCAACTTCAAGTCTCAGTGGTGGCAGCCATGGCAACCGGACGCAATTTTCCACGACAATCATCATCAGTACTTCCACGTCAACTTCGGCTTCAACTGCTCCATCTGGGACAAGGTGTGTATTTCACACACGAAGGCTGCTTCTGAACATGCCAACAACCATTTGAGAACAATTTTTTTTAAATGTGTCTTGTTTCTAGCATAGGCTACATTTTAACACTTGCAAGAGCCATATATTTTGGAGATGAAATCACACAAATTTTTTTTGAAAGTGTCGTTTCATAAGTTAAATAACTTCGTTGATATAACCTCTATGTTTCCTCTGATTCCGTTCATGATTTTCATTTATTTTAAACCATTTTTACTACGCCATGTTCACCGTTGACAACACAACGAAATATTTTTAAACATTTTCATATTTTTGAAAATTTATGACAGTGTTAAACATTAATAAGAACCGTATAGGCAAAAATCTCTTTTATATACTGAAAACTACTCTCAATAATAATTTGCAAAGAAAGCAAATTTTCTTTTTTTTCTTTTTGGGTTATCTGCAGTTAAAAATATGTGCTACAGTCATGTTAGTAATTTAATTTTAAATTCTACTTGAATGCAAAAAACTGAAAAAATTGGTGCTGTTACATAATTTATGTTCTGTTATGTATTAAACATTTTAAAAGGAGTTGCCCTTCGTCCACAAAAGTGAAGTAATTTTTATTTAAAATTGAGGAGTTTAAATTTTAATGAATTCACTCTGTACTGGTATGTATTTTTAACCTATCATACAATAAAGCTTACAGTAGTGCAATTAGATCTACAATAGTTAAGAAAATCTTACAACAGAAATTAAATATAAAATGCGATATTATTTACACGTCTCATTAATACTAAAATATAAAAGTTGTCTGTAAATGAAAAACAGAAAAATATATGTTCATTTCACTAACGAAGGTATAGTTCTACCCTCCAACGACTGTATTTGAAATACGCTAAACATTAGGAAATGATGTGTAACGAATTACTTGATAAGAAATTATATAAAATTGCGAATTTTACAGAATATATTACAGTATAAACTGAATTGTTATTTGACAGAATGCACACAGATAGGGCATTATTACTTGACTTTGAAACTTTTTTAAAAATATAATGATGGTAGCGAAGCTACTGACATAACCAAATTTTTTCTGCGATTTTACACAGCTGCTCACAAATATATATATATATATATATTTTTTTTTTAACCTACGACGCAAAAAGAGGGGTGTTATAAGTTTAACGTGTGTATTGTGTCAGGCTGTGGCATCAAAGCTCCTAAACGGATGACCAGATTTTATTTAGTTTTTTTTTGTTTGAAAGGTGACCCGATAAAGTGTGTTCTTAGCTATGATTTAAGAAATTGTGTTCAGCCGTTTGAAGATCATCAGTTCTTTTATGGTTGTTGACGTTATGTAAGCAATATATAGTCAGGGATTTATTAAAATTTTAATTTAATATCTACTTGTACTGTGTGACATTTTCTTTGCAACCTTAATTCTCACCAAACCTCAACTGACCACGTCTGGTCTGGTAGTAAAATGAAGAGTGTGCAGTGCTAAAACTAAATTTGTTTGGACTTAACATTGTGCAAGATGCTGTTAAAAGGATTCAAATATAAAGTGTTCTGAACTATTTGATCTTTTCTCACAGATTCACGGCACGTACCGGCGAAAGGACAGGATCTACACTGAGGATATATTCTACGGCCAAGGAAAGTCGTTAAATGACGCATCAAAGGAAGAAATAAAGAATGATATGCAGGAAAGAAAGTCAGAGAATCCTCTAGCGTACAGAAGCAAAAACCTTGATTATGATATTACAGAAGAGGAGATAAAAAAATTCCGATGATGAACACTAGAACGTTCAGTTATTATTGTGTGAGCACATGGCAAAGTTTTGCTGAGTGTCTTTGCCACAATGCCAAAGAATCTGTATCTTTATAGGATACGTGATCGATATCATTAACGCAGCTATGCGTATTTGTAAACGCACTGTTGTACAGTAACCTGTTTACAGTGTCTTTTAACTGCCAAAGTTTACGTAGATAACCATCTCTACTGTGAGTTTGTGGAAACCTAAGAAAAGGATGTCTGTGACGTATACGTAATATGTGCTTATTTATACATGAAGTGAAAATAGTCGCCTCTGTTATAAAATACTGTTGTTATTTTTTATTTTTGTAAATATTGCCAGCGTAAATAAAACAAATAAGCAAAAGTGGTGTGAAGAGTTAATTTAACATTTATATTTTCTGTTGTTAGTTTGACAATAAATATAACAATGCAATCAGAGTTTACAAATTAAATACGATATATGGGGCAAAAATAATTGCTTAGCAGTCAAAACATACTTTTAGATCGCAAGCGACCTCGTGTTTATTTTTTAGCAAATGCAACTTAAATCATAAAGTTGGCTATATGAAAACCTTTTGACCAATAAGATCAAAGTATGTAATTTTGAGGTTAAGCTATCCGTTTATTCGGTGTTGCAGGTGATACAGTTAAATATCACACATGTGCCAAATAGAATATTTAAGCTTATTGTGACTGCATTCGTGTCTGGCAGAAAAATTAAATTTACGTGTATACTTTAATTTTTTACTTTTTGTGTCTCGAATAATATATAATTAAGTGTTTGTTATTTTTCATGTTTCATCGTTATGCGAACATCTATACAGAGAATAAATGGTTAATTCTCATAATTTTTGGTAGATCGTTTCAGTACGAAGGTGGGACTGAAATTAACACGGATTGCTGTACTTTCAAATAGTTTTCTGTTTCGATATAAGAACTGTTTCAACATCAAGCAACGAAAGATTTTCATCTTTAGAAGAAATTCTACTTTGGTGTTTAATATGGCCTTGTTCACTATTAGATACTGAATTTTATGTTTACTGTTTGAAAAAGCTAACAAAATGTAACGCAATTGGCTAATTAATGATTTCATGTATGCTCAGTTAAACATTTTTGTGAAAACTGATGTAAACATATATGTATGTGTAATTACAGCGTGAGAAATTGTATGAAAATGAAAAAATAAAAATGATTTTAGCTAAAAATCATGGTTCTATGGGTTCATGCTGAAATTGGGTTTTTTGATGAGAATATTTTCATAAACGCGTAGAGTCCGAATATGAAGAAGGTTCACGCTTATTGCGTCAGTTTGCAACCAATTTTTATTTTAATGGCCATTGCAACAAATAACAATAACTCCTCGTAAAATTTAAATAATCTAAACAATAGTGTGCAGAATATTTCAGTGAAGTTTTATTTCTTCGATAAACCGCACATTTATCTTATGTTTATGTATACAGAACTTACAACGTACTCTGAAATCACACAGGCAAACAAAGCAATTTTTGTACCTTAAGAGGCCCTATCTGTTTCAATGTTAATTTTCGAATAGTTATTTATCGAAAACTTTTAAAGACAGGAAGCTGAAAATTGGCCAAATTAAAATTATATTTGTATATTTCATTCCTGTATTTTGCAAATTTTGTTGCGATGAAGGGTTTCTATTTAAAATAAAAAAAAAAAACATACAAAATGACTAGTTTTGGTTGCAACTGTATAAGCTGTGATAACGACAGCAAGTGTTAAATTTTCACGAAAAATAGAAAGACACACACAATAGTATAAATATTATGTTGCTAATTAAATTTCATTGGAGGTTGAAAGTTAACAAATCTTTATGTTATTGCGTATAAAACAATTACTCTCTAACAGTCGTGATTGTCATAATGGAGATATGCAGTTCTTATTCTAGGCAAACTAGGAGGCGAGAGGTCGGTTGCTTCTCTCCACGCAACCCTACCTTCACTGCTCAGCCACCCCAGGGGTTCCGATTGCTGGTTACAAACACATACCTATCACTGAAAAAATATTCCCCTGCTTTGTTGGTTTTCGTAAATAATAATATCTAGTTTTCGTAGTGGCATGTGTGTTGCTATTTGACACATGACTGAACGATTCGATTTATATATGCCTCACTTTTCCCAACTATGTTATTTTTACTGATGGCAGACATGCAAACCGCCGGGGAAAACAAACTTTCAGAAAGCCGAACAGCAGAAAGTATAAAAGAGGCCAATATTTGCAAACATAGCGAGCGCGAGAAAAGTTAACGTGAATAGGCACTCTGCTTTGAATGTTTACAAATTATTCACCATAGTGCTTTGGGGTTGTGTTGTTGGGCGAACATTTTTCTTGCAAGGGAAAAGAGCGACTAATATGGAGCACTGATGAAATGTAAGGATGATGGGTATGGGACATACCCGAGGAAACCCGTTGACCCAGTGGGATTGTCCAGTTCAAACACGATATTTGACAATCCTATATGTGCATCGCTAGGAAGCAAACACATATCACAGTGATGGTATGTGAGAAATCTAGCATTACGCCAACCACAAATATATTGAAAAATTGATTGTGATAATTATGTAAAGTGTTAGCCAAATTAAGTGGCATGTTGTTTAATATAAAGTCAGAAGATTATGTTCTTCAGTTTTCAGCCTACTTTCCGAAGGAAAAAGTAAGTGTATGAGATAGCTTTCCTATCTCTGCGTCTATGTAGAATTTAATCAAACTCTGTACACATATATATTTTTAAGATGGTGGCAATTTTTATATTTTTAACATAACATTACATATCTGAGGGAATATTTTTTCGAATTTCATAAATCTTTGTACCGTATACTTACCTGGTAAGCTGAATTGATTTTTTTTTGTATTTCGTTAATTCTGTGCTCATATTTTTTAATTGGTGGCCATTGTAATTTTTTTTTTTTTTTTTTTTTTTTTTTTTTTTTTTTTTTTTTTTTTTTTTTTTTTTTTTTTTTTTTTTTTTTTTTTTTTTTTTTTTTTTTTTTTTTTTTTTTTTTTTTTTTTTTTTTTTTTTTTTTTTTTTTTTTTTTTTTTTTTTTTTTTTTTTTTTTTTTTTTTTTTT
>PNEQ01088716.1:47739-61600 GCA_003012365.1 Medauroidea extradentata | reverse complement strand
CCCACTGTTGACAAAGATTCAAGTGAGCTGGAATGAAGATTTCTGATATTTCATAAACATTACACAAAACACGCTTATTTTGAATATCAGCTCAGCGCATTTCATTTTGCAGAAACCACTGAAAAATTAAATAGTATTTTTAAGCATGGTCTTTGTGATATATGGATGGTGTGAAGGATTATTGTCATGACAACAGTGATATGTTAAGGTTATCTTGAACATTTAATGATGTTTGGATATTCGTACTATTTGTTTTGTGCATCATTGAGGACAGGGTGCCATAATTTTGTATAATAAACTCTTAAAAGTGTTTTTTTTATTATACTCTTTATGTAATCTAGATAAGAGGTTTATTTCTTTACAGTTCTCGTATAGAAACATATGATCAGTACCCACAATATGAATACAACTACTATTGACATATTGATGTAAAATAAACGACAAAGTACATATGTTCATACGATTAATGTAATGTTGTATGTATTTTGAGAAAAATACTATTAGATAAGATATTTAAACGTTATTCTTTGTTGCATAATTTGCACAACAAATACGTTCCTGATGGCCTATATCTGTTTTCACCCTACTCACGCATTACATAACAATGAATGAGCTATTTACAATAGTTTTCCTTACAAATAGATTTTATGCTCTCCTGAACAATTTAGATTTAATGACTTACGAGGTTTCTGAAAACACTGATTCAAATATATTAAGTTTAACGGAATCGAAGGTAACCTCGAACAAATTGTGAGAATTTGAGACACTTTTACACAGTTTTTGTTTCCAATTATTTTTTCAACTGTGATTCCATATTGACATTCGTTATTTGGAATTTATCGCAGGTAAGTTTCTTTACTCAGAGTTGTCAGATGAAGGAACAAAATTTTATTTTAGTATCACTCTTCTTGAGGTTGTAAATAATAGGTCTAAATAATATCCGAATGACAAGAATAGAATAAATAAATTTATTTGTTATTTGTACATAAATTATATGTGTTTGTAACTAGCAAATTAAATTTTAGTTTAAGTTTAAAAAATCTTACACTTTAACTGGACCGTACGATGCTCAGAGAGAAACTTGCAACAATAATGAAATCTGACGCATTCTCACCTCAAATTGACACTTTCTAAGATAATTAATCCCCTTAGTTGGTTAACGTAGTAACTATAGTCTTGCTCTCTAGATACAATAATTTCTTTTTTTTCTGGACCTTGGAAAGCTATCCAGTTCTTGTGATAGCGTTATTTAGAACTTCGGAGTTGTTGGAGGAATTAAAATCAATCTAGGTGAGATTAATATTGCTCATATATCTTTGGATCAAATCGTATATTATTTCCAGCTTTAAAGTGAGTCAATCTTTCGTAAATGTCTTAACTTAAGATGGTGGAAGTGAATCAGTTGTAGGAGCAATTATGTATCCAGAGAAACAGCACTGTTTGGGAATTTTTAAAGAACCGATGAGAAACGTGAATCAGGCGTTATGATTAATTTTAACAAAACTATCTCCACTTTTGTCTGAAAAAAGCTATCTCAAGAATAAAAAACCAGCGATAGTTTTAAACCTTTCTAAAACACGCCAATTATCGTGGAGTGCAGCTAGCGTAGTACCGTATCATATATGCTAGACTATTATCAAGGTGTTGTTGCAGGATATCAGCAGTAGGATGCAAATATAGTAAATGGAATCGCAGGTGAATTTTTTAGTCTGCCAAGGAATCCGTACTGTTCACTCACTTTCTCTCAAGGGCATTGCATTTTCCTTATAGTTTTCGTTATGATGTGTTTGCCGACTCGGAAAGGTACTGCAAGGAATTTGTAGGGATGTTATGTCAATAGGAGGAGGAGGAGGAATGGAGTGGGGTAGGTTTAGCGAGTGCAGTGACGTGTTAACATACAATGCTGAAATATGGGAAGAAATTACGTGTATAGAATAGTATAAAACTTTCATGTTTTATGACTATTGTTTATTACTAGAAAACACAGAAATCTTAAAAAAAATTTATTTCACGATAGTGTAAAGTTGTATGTCATGAATACATAATTTTTATTGATAACCCATACAGATATTGCAAGGAGTGCGTGGTATTTACGGTTTTAAATTGATTTTATGAAAATCAAATATACATGCGTAAGGACATTTATTGATGGTATAATCACGATAAAAACGTAGAATTTTAAAATATTTTGTTTAAGAGAAAAGGCTAGTTAACTAATTTACGTTTACCTAGAATTTCTGATCTTGTCAGGCAAGTTTGCATTTCAATGTGTTTTGGCCACCGGGAATTTTCGTTCAATCCAGTGTGTTTGGTCCACCTAGTTGTTATACTAAGCTTGTTTGGCGTATTAAACGAAGTTTATGGTTATTGAGAGTATATGTTCAACAGTGGTAGGGTTGGAAATAATCGTTAATGTCTTTCCGTTAGGCCTTATAAAATTTTAAACTGTTACTAAATTCAAATTATTTATTAAAAACGTACAAAATATTACATAAAAAAGGGTAAGTGTGACAGCTGTTAATTTATAGATTGAAATATGCAAATTTAATTGCTGCTTATCTGATCAAAGTCCCGCAGTAGAAGAGTACAGCACGCTGGGATGACTTCATATTTCTCAGTTACAGCTGCGAAACAAATAATACGAAAAGGCGAAGAAAAGGCCCCAATATAGGCCAGAATGACTGGACATCTGTGACATCTGTAGTAGAAACTACCAGTCAGCTCGCGAATACGCCGGGTCGAGAATCAGCCAAGACGTGAATCGGCAGGGACGTGAATACTCCAACACGAGAACCCTCACTACACAGAAAATACCAAAAAATTAAAGAAGATGAAATTTTTTAATAGAACATAAAACCTCTCGTAGGTAAATTACTCACCAGACGAGGGCGAAGAGAAACACTTGACGAAATTACAGATGAAAGAACCACAAGAAAGATTATAAAAAAAAATGTAGCACTACAGTTTTACTACATCAAAATACATTGATAACTACATTGCGTATAAAGATAAATAATGGTAACTTAAGTGCCAAGATCTGCCAAAAACACACTCATATTGACGATACGGTGGTTGACGACAAAGTGTTAAGAAAAGTAACGGAAGAAGCTGCATAGACGTTGAACAAAAGAGCATCGAAAATGGTTAGCAACAGTACCAACATCGGCAAAGTGCAGATTGAAGCACAGTAGCATGCGATAATCACGTGAACAGAATCGCTAAACTGCATCGAAATCACGCGGTGAAACACAGAAATCACGCACTGCAACGGCAGCAGCACGTGGCATGAAGATGCAGGTACGACAGAACAACTGACAGGGGAATGTAAAGCTCAGCAGCTACTATCCTGCTAAGAAAAAACACTGTAGCGCGACTAGTGTAGGCTCGAACTAATGTAACAAGAAAGAATAGCTGTGATTAAAGTGAACTTTCTGAAATATCATTAATAAATTAAACTACTCAATAACACTTATTATTGTTAATGCAATATTAAACAAGTTAATAACAACGCCAAAATAATAATTAGCCAGAATTTAAGAAGTATAAATTAAAAAAAAATGTCATATGTATATTATTTAAGTCGTATCGTATTTGATACGGCACAAAGGTTATCGTTCTAAAAGGAGACCACTAAACATTGCATATAAATGATGGAGCAATTCAATAATTATATACTTTTACCTACTTCACTAGTCGATGATAATTTGCTGGTTCATAAATGGCCGAGAGCTCTTGGGAAGCACAAAAATTAAGTTAATTTAAATATTAATAGTTCTAGAAAGATAACCGCTACTATAAAATATCTTAAATACTATTTGAATACTCGAATTCAGGAGGAAATTCCTGAAACACATATGACGAGTAAACAAAAACGATAAATGTTATTTAATTTTTCCCAGCAATGTGAAGGAAACGAGTCTACGCACTGTTACCGAACGACTTAGCAGCACTGAGCAAATCGAGGATCTATGATACGTTACAGGCTTAGAAAACGAATGGGAAGAGGGAAAATGAATGGGTGAACTAGGAAGGAAATAAGGAGGAGTGGTGGTAGCAAGGACAGATAATGAGGGAAACGACGCGGACTTGATGCAGCTGATCTCGTGTTGCAATCAGTCACTGCCCGCCCAGGGCCGCTAATAGTCTGCCTCTAATTTCTTTCCCTTCCTCTGCCGACCTCCCGTGTTCCCTGCCTACTCCAGAAAAAGAGGGTGTTGTCATCAGTTGGCTAGATCGATGTCTGGTGCAGCATCGCCAACCTTGTCTCACTTGGCTCTTGGCCCACAGATGGCCTGCTCGTCTCAGAAGCACTGGCCTCTGAGAGTTACACATAAAGACAACCCGTGTACTGCCTAGGATTCCCAATTAGTTCATTTTCATCATCAGTAGTATACGGCCGCAATAAATTCCACAGGAATTTAATATGATATGCAGTTTCGATTCAGACGTGCGCGATGGAATATATATATTGATATGTTCTTGCTTGTTAAATAAAATGATTACCATTAGCTACACACTAATATTTAGAGATTGGTTTTGAAGGCCGATTTTGCCGTGCATTTATTAACGATCACCCTCTTGTAATTGAATGATGTGATTATTTCCTTTTTTAAACTGCTGTGAATTACTTAGAAGTTAAAAATAGTTCTAAAAGTGGGCATCTTACGTAAATTGAAAGTAAATTAAAAAAATGCAGCACAATGAATTTAGCATGTTAATGAAACTAACTTAAGATGGAATTTAAAGAAGCGTGTGATATAAAAATAATAAAAAGTTTGTCATGTTGGCGAAGGCCTACACATAGCAACATCCCTCGAACTGTGCGAGTAAAAAACAGAACAGCAAATTTTCATTCAAGTATAGCCGGTCATATTTGTGAGCGATGAATATTCCTGATAGAGTCAGAGAGACTCATAAAAATCAAAGGGCACCTGTTCAAAATTTCGTAAAACAGAATTTAACATTAACTGTTTCAAACAATTTTAATTTTTGTATTTATTTTATTTAATTCCACTATATTTGCAGCCACCCACACACATAAGCTAGTATAGTAAATTATGACTCATCGATTAATATAACTTATCTATACATTATATTTTAAGGTACACTTCAAGTTTAAATATTTTTGGAAAACATTTTTCTACTTTTTATAATGTTCCTTTTCGTGTGCAACTTCCAAAACCATTTGGGAACAATGTTGTTATTTGAAGACGATAACATAATAATTTTCTAAACATGAAGGGTTTTGTCTCTGGGTGTATCTGTGGTTTGCGCCATCTTCCAACTGGCTTCCAGTTTTGTAAGGCCTTAAATTGGTGTAGAAATACTTCCTCTAAAACAATACATCATGACGGTCTGATTTAAGGCTGGAAGATGTCTGTTGAATTACTGTCGAACGTCCCACCGTAAATGAACATAGTGTGGTTCTTTGCAGAAACGCTTAGCATAGGCGTAAATAATCCTACAAAGTAAGCAGAGAGCTTCCATAATACACAATTTACGCTGTCTGTAGGCTGCGCAAGATCGTCGCCGCCAGCCTAAAGGCTCGTACATACCGGACAAGTCAATGCCATCTAACGTCAACCAACAAAAGCCAACAAATTCGGTCAAATGTTGGCAGCCAGTGCTTGACGTTGGGAGTGCCATCCACACCTGGCCAACGTTAGAAGCCACCATACGTACCGCCGAAGAGAACCAACCAACACTCTTTGACGTACCGCCAGTGGACGGAACCTCAACCAACGCCAACAAATGCGTTGGAAATCTTCCATTGAACGTGGTTTTGCGTCCACACTGCCATAACCAACGCCAACAAACATGTTTCCCGGCGTTGGTTGACCTTGGTTTGTCCGGTGTGTACGGGCCCCAAGACCACGAATTCACTTCACGTACGTACATACTGCACATAACCGTACTTGGCACCACTAGTGACGTCGCTGAGTGTATGTTAGCATTGTTTGAATTCTCAGTATAGTACACACAGGACCTGCACTTCGTAGGCAAATTAAGTTGCTTACGTGTTGAATGTTTCAGGTTACTAGCTTCGGCCGTCGTATTGGTACTCCAGATTTCAAATTAGATAGTATACTTTGAAATGTACTCACTATGGCCTATGAAAATTAATGTACGTCATCACTTCTCTTTTGACTCTGTACATATTTTGCGGAAATAGTTAGCTAATAAATTAATTTGTTTACATTGTACATCGCTTCAACATGGGAAGGCTTACATAATATTTTTTTATTTTAATTACTGCTCCGTAAAATGTTCAGAACGTATAAATTTTGCTCTCAGTTTAATTTACAATTTCCGCTACTTTCCGTTAGTTACTGATATTGCCACCAGGGTCTAGTTTGGAAAGATGTTGACCTATTCGAATAATCTCAACAAGTAAGTACTAGGTGCTAGGAAGCTTACGTGCACATTTAGCAAGTATACACTGGCTATTAGGATACAGCTTACGTTTCAGTGACGCCGCGTTCTATAATTCAAGAAATCGCCTCTCTGCATGTCCATTAGTCTAGTTTGTAATTGAGGAATTGTGTCTGCTTGCCCAAAGAAACTGAGAACAATGTGAATTATATGTGCAATGAAAAAAATTATTGCCAGAAACCTAAATTTCGCGTTACCTTCTGGTGATGTGTAAGACTTTTTGTGGTGAAAATATTTTTACATTATTTGGTATCAATTAATTATATGCAGCTCTGCTTCCTGGTCAGTAATGAGAGGCGTGTCTGAACAAAGACACACTGCCAATATAACCATGAAGCAAAGCTGCCGATGTGCATATTAAGGCATTAAAACCAATTACAGCAAACATATTTTTGTGACAAACACGGGGCTCTAGTTATGGGATAAAAAGAGAGTCTTATTAACTAACCGTGGTAAAATATGAAGATCTGTAAAATGTCTTACCTTACTACTTAGGTAAAATAAAACAGTGTATGCTGAGGGTAACCTACGGGCAAGGGATGACATACCTGGTTTGGCAGAGTTACACATGCGCCCGTAAGTCGTCTGCCGAGTCTTGAAGGATGACACGAGACTGTACACGTTTACAAAATCTCAAGAGCCGTAGTAGAGAAGGTATTCTGAGTCACGTGACCAGGTTTTGCTGATGAACGCATACAATTCTGTTCAAGGTTTCAAGATATAGGTGTAAAAAAAGGCTGCCAATTATACATATATGGTGAAAATTTTACTAAATCGAAGTCCGCGGCACATTTTTTAACAATACATAATTATTTTTATTAAACTAATATTCGTTTCGCGCTTGTTTCTTCGATATTTTGAACACCGTGCAGTTTCCATTTTGTAGTTTTGGTTACGTCTACAGTTTATGATTCCGTCGGGGGGAGGGGGGCGCATTTAATTCCGTACCTCAGACTTCGTTTGTCCTAAAATAGTTTGTCCTAAAATGCGTTTGTCCCGAAGTCATTTGTCCTAAAGTCGTTTATCCTAAAGTCATATATTCTAAAATCGTTTGCCCTAATGTCGTTTACCTAAAATCGTTTGTCTTAAGGTCATTTTTCCTAAAATCGTTTGCCATAATAGCGTTTGTCCTGAAATCGTTTGTCCTAAAGTTGTTTGTTCTACAATAGTTGGTCCTAAAGGGTATTTACCGCGATTAGGATAAACGATTTTAGGACAAACGATGAATACCCGATGCGGAGTGTCTCGAGAGGTCCCACTGACCAACAGCATCATCCGCCACCTTTAAATTTGTGAAAAAGATTGTGTTCAGCTCTGCCGAGAATCGAGCCTGGATCACAGTGGTGGGAGGCTGGTGGTCTGTCCACTACACCGCTGCGACTCCTACGTAACATGATAACTATAGTTAATAATTACGATATCTTAGTAACGGGTTATTAGTAGGGTCACGAACTTTAATCAAAAAACAAAATTTACCCCTGTTGGTTTCAGTGAGTCTTGAGTTCACGTCTACAGCTCCACTTCGTAGTTATTGGCTGCGTGTCCTTGTGCAGAGATGTTTCTCCAATAACTGCGCCAATCAGAGTAAAGATACTGCGACACCACGAGTTCTGTGATTTGAGGGTAGAATCCCAAGACGTATGAGAGTTAAGACATCCCATCATTGAACTGAAAGCAGAACTGCAGAAGTGCGCGTAAGGCATTGCAACAAACTGGGGCAAAACTCTTTTGGCGAAAATTTCATTTCTCTAGTTACTAGATGTACCATTCTTATAAACACAGCTTAATTTGTTTATTTTTAAATATTACAAAACAAATTAAATGCAGCGTTGTAACTTTGTCCTGAATCAATTTCGTTTGCGAAATATGTGCTATCAGACATATTCACACAGACTCAGTTTATTAGAGGGCCGCGGTGGTCGAGGGGTCAGACCTCTCGCCTCCCACCACGGAGATACGGGATCGATTCCCGGCGTGGTCGGTCCCGGATTTTTTGCGTGTTGGAATCGAGTTGGATGATGCCTGGTCGGTGGGTTTTCTCGGGGATCTCCCGTTTCCCTCGCCCCTTCACTCCGGCGCTGCTCCACACCCACCTCATGTCACCCCTCACCAGCACTGAAGACCTCGATGTTAAGCGTTGATCAATATCTATCACTCACTCAGTTTTTTTATTAAATAGTCTTTCTCAGGTACGTAGTTTTTTATTTAAGTGTTTGTTTACAGTCGAATTTATTTTCAATATAATTTTCGTTTTTTAAGTGTTCACATCGACAGAAGCTTTGTAATTGTGAGCCTAGATTACTATAGATAGGGACCTGAAAAATTCGCGTTATCTTTTACGCACACGTCAGAATTCCAGCTAATATAAGTTCGTGCCACTTTCGCTGTTGGCCGTTGACTTATTTGATATCCCCTGGAAGTCTCTGAGCCAATAATAACAATATAACTTAGCTAGTCCCATACCACTGTGTCAGCCAGTAGATAATAAAAATATGTTGTTTGCTTGAATACACAGGTATTCTTGGAGGCCAGCTTACAGGTCAGTGAACCGACGAATTTTTCCCGTCACTAACTATAGGTAGGAACCCTTGTTTTTCGCGAAAATAATTTTACCTCACTTTGTTTCATTGCCTTACTACACATCTACAATTCTGCTTCATTGTTATTGGTAGCATATCTTTATAAAGTGGCATATATCATTTGACTGAGCCAACTACAATAACGTTCCTGCAACACCACACGTCTGCAATTTAAGTCTGTGAGAGTTAAATATCCTATCACTGGCCACGAAGCAGAACTGCAGATGTGCACGTAAGGCACGGACACAAAGTGAGGCAAAATTATTTCCGCGAAAAACAGGCCCTAATTCAGAGACCTGACAATGTCGCTTTATTATTTAGCGACATGTTAGAAAACACTGGCATATACTCACTTGAACACACTCTGTGACGTTATTGGCCCCGAGTCTTCTTATATTTGCATGCCGCATTACAGGATCGTGGGCATGTTACACGCGACCTTATAATATTGGTTAAAATTAGTTGAGAGCGTAACACACAAACTGCCGATCAACAGCAGAATGCAGTTGGGTATATTGTAATTTGGAACCAAGTCTACTATCAGATAATAACGTGAAATTTACAGGTCCCTAGCCTAAGGCCGGGATTACGATGCCTTCACGTTCACTCTACTTTAACTTTTTCGTAAGCAGGAAACACTTTGACAAACGTACTTGAGCGGGCCCTATCACTATCGCATCACTTTATAATGACGTTCACTTTTACGAAACAAATCCTTGTCGCTGTCAAGCTTTTAAGTTAAAGTGACACGTGAAGTTATACCACGTGATCACCTGGGCCAATCACATTTTGGATGAGTTAATGTCTTCTATTGTGTCGTGTTATCTTTGACTATTAATTTCAAGGCTCTCTCACGACGTTTCCCACTGTGTTACGAAAGTAACATAGCCGTGAACGCAGCCGAGGGCGGGGCAAGCTGAGTTGGGTTGTTTAAATAACATCCGCTCTAATTATGTAATTACATGTTTGAGACATCCTTGAGCTATTTTCAGATAAAGTTTGCAACACTTTATCCTAGAGAATATCAGAAAAAGTTTGCAACATCTGCCTGCTTGCAGCTTACGTGAAGGGTCGTAATATAGCCCTTCAATTGATTACGTATTACGTACACGTGAACGCGATAAAGTGGTAAGTAATACGTGAATCTGAAGTCATCGTAATCCCGGCCTAATAGTTAAAAGACCGGAAAAAATTCGTCGGTTCACTAACCTGTAGGCTAGCCTCCAAGAACATCTATGTACTTAAGCAAACAACATGTGTTTATTATCTGCTGGCTGACACAGTGATATGGGACTAGTTTAGGTATATTGTTATTATTGGCTCAGAGACATCCAGGGGATGTCAAATAAGTCAAAGGCCAACAGCGAAAGTGACACGAACTTATAGTTGCTGGAATTCTCGCGTGTGCGGAAAGGAAACGCGAATTTTTCAGGTCCCTACTAACAGTTCAAGAATGGTAAAAATGTTATTCCAGTACTTTGTCTTCGTCCCATGTCAGTGGGTGTCTCGCCGTTGTGTTTGTTTACTTACGTACTATTTTGTCACCTGTCGAAATACTTCACTACCGCATGCAAGAAAATTGTACGCTAGTTTTTGTAAACATTTTACATTCATTAACGGTATAGGTAGGGCCATTGACTTTTCACGAAAATAATTTTGCCCCAGTTTGTTTCAATACCTTAGGTGCACATCTGCAGTTCTACGTCATTGTTATGGACAGTGTGTCTATGTGAAGCGACGTCTCTCATTTGATTGTGCCAGTCACCACACGTGTGTGATTTGCGGATAGAAACACCAAGACACGTGAGAGATGAAACATCCAATTACGGACTATGAAGCAGAACTGCAAACGTGTGCACAAGCAACTGAAACAAACTGGGGCAAAATTCTTTTTGAGAAAAGTTCATGGCCCTAGGTATAAGCAATGCAGCTTATTTAGCCGTCTAAAGCTCTGTTTGGTGATCAAACGCCACTGCATTCTTGTCTATGTTCGTGTTCGTTGCTGCCGTCGCCCGTGGCTGCCCACTGAGTAGTTCCTGATGCGAGCCATAGTTCGATATTACTCTCCTATCTCTATCGAGCACGGATGAAGGTGACGACATTATGCAAAACACGTGGACAAAAATATACAAAGTGTTACACCTAAATACGTCACCCACCTGCGCGTTAGAGGATCAGAAGTGACGGAGCTATGAGGGCGGCCTAGCAGCGCATATCGTGAGGACTGTCTGTTCAAAAGGTCCTATTTCCAACTTTAAAAAGCTATGACAAAAAATTGTACATTCACTCCCTTTTGATCACGATAGTCAAGTTTGGGGTGTTTTTCACCAAGGAAATACTTTTTTTTGCTCGGGAATGTACAGGGATAGTACTCAAGTACATCATGGTCAGATTCAATTTTTTGTTGGGAAGTGTAAATAGTACTTTTTTAACAGACACTCGTCAATTGTGGTATCGCTACTACGAATTAAGCGTTGTTGAACTAGCGTGCAAGATTCCTACAGATACATTTTTACTATGGGACATCAAACGGTAACCATATAATTTAATTGATGGAAAATCTGCAGTTAAATTCAGTGTACAGTACGTTTCTATCTGAGTTTCACGTACATCCGATTAGAAAGTTATGAAATACGGCAGTCTAAAAACTGTTTTCAGCTATGACGGAAGGTTCAGGAACAGTGTTTTTAATTAGCATGATGTCTTAACGATATTAAGCCCTTGTCCGAAGTGTGTTTTCTTTTCGTACGTTGGCACAATGGGTATAAGCTAGATAGTTTTCTAAAAAAAAAAAACGTTTTTACGAACACACTGCAAAGCATTTGAAGCGCGTGGCAGCGACGACCTTAAGGAGTTTTGAAAGGGACTGAATGACCGACTAACGTGAAGGATTAAATTCGTAACACGTTATCACTCGCCGTATAATGCCATGGCAGTAGCGTTGAGTGTGAAAGCAGTTGAGTGAAGAAAACAACACGTGTTGAAAACAGGAATTAGATTACTAATCTAGACGCCACCACAGGATAAGTGTGGCAGCGACTGACCTTTTCAGCTCCCACCGGCGTCATAACACTTCAACAAATCTAACACTGCGTGCGTTCATTCCTCTGCGGGGGTTTCCTTTCAGCCTTAGCTATTGACAATCAACTTTCAGTAGACTAACTATCACATCTACTGTTGTGATGAGTGGCAAAGTGTGTTTTCAGGCGAGTCTCAGTTCAACATGGATATCACTGATGACCGTTGCCACACTCGACGACATCAAACTAAACAACTTAATTTATGTCCTGTTAACAATGCACAGCATCATTTTGTGAGAAAAAACGGCTTGATGATTTGACGAGCAAATTGAGTAACAAATGTAAACAGGCTCGCTACCAGTTGTAGGCTCTGCGAACATCAACCCACTCCTTTATTCACAATGTCTTGTTACCCCACAGTAGTAATAAATGCAAGTGATATATGTATGGTGCAAATGTAGAATTATGGTATTTTGTGCTGAAACGTAATCTGAAATATCTAGCGGATCTGTTTGGACTTCGTTGCGGGAACAGTCGTAAAGATGAATCATATTCAGAGCGCGGACGTCAAGTGCGCCCCCCACAGTCTGAAGAGTAGGTCCTTGCTCCCATGGGGCCGCGGTCGTTGAATGGTCAGACCATGCGCCTCTCACCTAGGAGATCCGGGTTCGATTCCCGGCAAGGTCGGTCCCCGGATTTTTGTATGTGATAATCGTGCCGGACGATGCCACTAGTCTGTGGGTTTTCTCGGGGATATCCAGTGTTTCCCCTGCTCTTTTATTCCGGCGCTGCTTCATACCTACCTCACATCACCCCTCACCAGCGATATAAAGACCTCAATGTTGAGCGCAGAACAAACTCTCTCACTCATCCCCTTGCTACCAACAGAGACGCTATACACTTGCTCTAGAACCATTGCCAATGCAACGAATTTCAGCCAAAGTATTGTTAAACGTACTCTGCAAGACTTGCGTCCATATCACCGGCATGTGATACAGGTGGCAGGTCAGGATGATTATCCTCGTCAGCTACGATTTTCTTGGTGGTACTTACAACAGTTCGTTTCTTCAGCTCCATACTGTAGACGGACGAGCGTGGATTACACGCAATGATAGTTTTAATACGAGGAATAGCCGTGCATGGTCAGAGAAGCCACACTCATTACAAGCAAACAAAACCATAATTAAACAGTTTTCTCTTAACATCTGGGCTGGTCTCGTGCAAAACCACGTAACTGGGTAATTCCGTCTTCCTTCACAACTTAATGCTGCTATTTACCGTCGGTTCCTTGAATACACGCTACAACAGCTTCTGGAGGATGTTCCACTTGACGTGAGAATGCATTTGTGGTTTCAGAATAGTGGCGTACCAGTACATTTCTCCCGGAAAGTGCGAGCATGTCTGCATACGGCACATTCTCACCACTGGATTGGTCGATGTGGGACCATTTCCTGGGCCGCACGTTCGCGTGACATGACGCCTCTTGATATTTTCTTTAGGGACATGTTAAATCATTAGTAGAGATTATGGTGTATCGCGGTAAAAATTGACTGTTTGCTGGGCTTCAACGTAAGTTCAGCTTATGAAAATATTACTAGCTTGGAATGACCTACCGGGAGATTTAAGAAATCTTTCGCACCACACTTTCAGGGAGAAATATAAGTCCTTTCTGCTACAGAACCAGTTACAATAAACAATGATTACAAAAGCCCATAAAACTTTTTTTTTTTTGACATTTTTATTTTTATATATTTTTTCCCCCTTATTTTTAGTTTAATATTTGTCTGTTTTACTCAAAATATTGCCATTTTAGTAATTATTTGTTCAATG
>PNEQ01088716.1:0-47639 GCA_003012365.1 Medauroidea extradentata | reverse complement strand
ATAAAATAAAATAAAATAAAGTAAAATAAATTCGCTTGTACATATAGTGGTTGCCCTATTTGACAAAGCTAATGAGAAAACAGTGAATACATCATGCTGTGATATTTAGACACAATCATGCCAAGAAGAACAATTTTGCGCATTATTCGTTCTGAGAAAACTAACATTAAAGTTAATAACACGTTCTACTCCTCCAACAGATAGATAGTTATTAAATATTTGCATTTCTTCCGGTTTAGTCGTCTAACAAAAACTGTGACTTTGTGTATTGTTTCAGAACAAATGAAGGGCATGAGGAGAGATAATGGTGGATGCGAGTAGGTGATCATTATTGGTCAGCGCTAAATATCGACGTCTTCAGCGCTGGTGAGGGGTGACTTTAGGTGAGTATGGAGCGGCACCAGAATGAAAGGGCGGGGGAAATGGGCGATCCCCGAGTAAACCTGCCGACTAGCGGCATCGTCCGGCACGAGCCTTACATGCGAAAGTCATGGGAACGATACCACAGTAAATCGAACCCGGATCGCCTAGGTGGAAGAAACAATGGTAACCCACTATGTTATCACAACTTAGTTATACACGTGTAAATATAAGGCATAATTTAACAAAGAAATTTAATTAAAATCATCATTATTTTTAAATTATGTTTCTAGTTACTATATTATACAACCAATTATAAAGAAGCAACTACACAATAATAAAATGCATATATGACTTTTTAATTGGTGTAATAAGCTACGAAAGCTTATTAGCAATATAATCTTTACAATATAATACTATATAATCTGTGATGCCACTTGTCATATTTCTTAATCTGTTATATCGGAATGTGCAGTATGAGATTACTTTTGTATTACTGCATTAAACTCAAATATTTCAGAAATGACGGTTATCAATTGTTTCCCAATGCCCTTCGAATGTAGAGGAAAAAAATTACAGTTTACGTTATTATTCTGAGTCAGGTTTAAATAAATGACAGTACCATTTTAATACCTGCAATGTGTGTGCTTAATTTTAAGCTCAAAAATTTGAGTCCAATATATTGCTAGGTCTCGTGGCACTATATCAATAATTTGAGTACACAGAGGTTACGGTACGATACGTAAAGCTAAAAAGCAGTTCTTAACGCTTACTTTCAAGCAATGCTGCTTCTCACTGTTAATTAAGTCACATGCTATAACTGGCAATTGAGTGTAGTAAACGTTTCGCAATTATTTGACGTGGTATTTATATGCTTACGATGCTCGCATTTATGTTAAGCCATGATCTAGAGGGGACAAGAAGAAAGATGCAAGAGGTCTGTATGTGGTTGCAAATCACACCCTTCAGGCTAGAGGGATCTTGTTTCCAAGATAATCTGTGTGTGACTGCCCCGTATTACGAGCGACAGGTTTCGAGATAAACTTCTCACGAGGGAGCTCAACCTCCTGTTCTACGAACATTTGGTATGCTCTGTAGCAGAGACAAAGAGTATGAACACAACGTGTCATTTTTCAAGCCATTCTAGCGTCTGTCACAAATATTTCTTATCGTTTTAAATATGTATGTTGGCAAGAAAATAGTTATATTTACTTTGTCATTTATGAGTAAGCTGTTTCAATGAACGTAACTATAAAAACTGGTTTTACATGTTATTGATTACGATACCACTTCGCAGAATAACGGCATGTATCGGTGGCACTTTGGAATTCAAGAAACTTTCTAAATCAACATTGTTAAACGTAAAAATGTTTTCGAATGTCAATAAACGAAAACACTTCATTTTAGGACACCTAACTTCCAGGTCGCTATTGAAAATTTATGTTCAATAATATTTAAGTATATATAACTATAAATATTAATGTGATATAAAGAATGTATCCCAAGTTTTAAGGCCGGTATTCCTAATAAGCTCATGTCATATCTGGGTCTTATTGATATTCCCAAACATTAAATCAGTGATTTATCCTTTGCGTAAACTAACTATGCGTGCGCAGTACGCTTAGCCTACAGACGGTTACAAACGTTACAACGTATTTGACCGCTTGCTTGCCGAATATCGTTCTTAATAAAAAGAGAGAAAACAAAAACAGTCGAATCATACAGAAGATAAAACTTTGTGGCAGCAAGAATACTAAATAATATCTAACTAGCATTTTAAAAACCAAAATAGTTCAAAATAAAGAAATTTGTGATTTACAAAGCATTTCAGCATAACTATTTTCAGACTCTGTTACGTAACTGATTCGGTAGCTCAGAAGTTGTAACAAAGTACATAAACAAAGTGAAAGAAAAGATAAGACGCCGGACCCCCAACAATTTTCTCCGGGTTTGTGTGCAGGTCACTCCAAAAAATAATTTTATGTTTTGCAGCTCAGTAAGATAAAAATGAAATTAATGTTTTTTCGGTAAATATGGCTTCTAAGCATTAAATTAACCAAAATTTAAAAAAGTTACACAAATTTTTGAAGATTATATTTTTCCCCTTATAAACTGAGTAAGTCTTTAAGAAATCCACTTCTGATGTACGAAATAAAATATT
Source organism: Medauroidea extradentata (assembly GCA_003012365.1). Classification (NCBI taxonomy): domain Eukaryota; kingdom Metazoa; phylum Arthropoda; class Insecta; order Phasmatodea; family Phasmatidae; genus Medauroidea; species Medauroidea extradentata. Next base: position 45,118 of record PNEQ01088716.1, on the reverse strand, counting down.
ACTTGGTTTTTTATTGTTAGTACTTAAGAATCGAAAGAAAATTGTGCGTACGAACAATAAGCACCTTTTGTAAACCAGCCTACTTACAAAATATGGTGATGGAATTGTTGTATACTGCTGCATTAAACACATATTTATCAGATAGATACGACACGTGTCACTTTCAGATGTTTTGACTATGTTGTAATTTACAAAAGTTCCAACATTTTTAAATTTAATTTCCGAAATAAAATTGTCAGTAGTAAAATAAAATGAATTTGGTTAATATTCTTACGCGAAATACACGTTGCACTTAATCTGTATTACGACATTAAAAAAAAAAAAAAGTTTTAGAAATTAATTAATGTGTTCACGGTATATTCACCTACGAAAATAATGGAGACTGTGACGGAATGTTTTCAAAACGGCTAACGTGCTGAAAATACAGTATTTAAGCTACCAAAATTTAATTGTAAAAACACCTAAAATTTCAAGCCCTTGTAATTGAAATTTTAGTTAAATATTTAAAACCAAAATATAGATTCGTAATAGTTTAATTCAAAAACCTGCAGAACGGAAAATCAGCTCGCCGGTTCAGTGCCTTGTGCGTTGAGACGCTGGGACATTTAATAGGCCTGCCATTGACGCTCTTAAGGGCGGGCTGAATAGGCTGCCGCCTTGCCGTATCATGACATAGGGATTTCAATGTTAAACAGAAATCGAAATATCTCTGCCAATTCTGAAGATAAAGTTTTGAAACAAAGACCATATTGCGTATTTTAAATAGTTTTACATCGCTACGCTACGAGATCTTTTATTCTTCCCATGCCATTGCTGGACGCACGAGGTGAAGCGAGCGCGGTACGAAGGCATGGCTAGAGGAATGTGGAAACGTCGGTAGCGCGCGGTTGCCAATTTGGACAGCATGTCTGCGAGGCAGGGCGCGTGGCGCAAGGAGACACTTCTGAACCACACGCGTATTCCTATACACTCCCACCAGTGTGCGAATTAAGGTTTCTTCTGAGGGGCGGGGGGTAAATGTTTGTACACCTATATCCGGCTAATAAAGTGGGGGATCCGGGGGTCCTTCCCCCGGGGGAATTTGGTTTTCAAGATGCAAAATGGCACTATTTAAGCGTTTTTCGAATTTAAATACACCATATAAGGGAGACAGTGCGTGTTAAGGATTTTTCGAGCATTTATTTTTTTTTTAAGTTAGAAGAAGTTGACAATTATTGCTAACGAATGTTTCATATAATATTGAAATAACAAGCAATCTTTATCTGAAATATGAAATACTAAAATAATAATTTACAATTTACTGATTTGTAAATTTAGAATCAACATACTGGAGAGCTACAGATAGTTTCTTTTAAATTATTTAGTTCCTTCAGCTTTAGAACCACAAATAATTTTCAATATTAGTGATGCCAAAAACGCAGAAACAAAAACAACAAAACAAAATAACAAACAAAATGTGTAAAAATTTAAAAACAGCGCAACACTTTAATTTGTGATTACATACTCATAACATCCAGGTTAAAGAATATATAAACTCATTAAATAAAGAACTTGCTTTTATGAGAGGACGTGTTAAATGATTTCTTCCTGTGTGGATTGTCTGTTGCTGAGTGGTGCCCTCTTTTATCCATTCAGCTGCAAAACGCCTTGCAGGAAAGTCTTCTAAACACGGACCATTTACTGATAAAAACATCAAATCTGACAGGGTGTCAATGTGCATTCGGTTTCGAAGTTTAGTGAGTGCGTTGTTCATTAAACTAAAACCTCTTTCACATTCTGCAAATGAAACAGGAGCTAATTTTATTCTATCAACGAGGTCCTTCAATGAACTTCCATGATATGCAGGATTTTTTACCTCTTTAAGTAATCGACATTCTTTTACTGTGGCTGAAATCACAGAAATTTCTTTAGTGTTTTCGTATATTTTTACTAACTTACAGAGGGTTTTGATAGTACTGTCTCCAAACAAAATCAGTTCATTATTTCTTTCGGGCCAACTCATTTGGTTTAACACTTTGCAGTCTTAAAAAAAGTGGCTAGCACTAGAAAATCGCGCAGTTAAATTGTCAACCAGGCCTTGTAAAAACTGACGTCGAAAAAAATCAAAAGTTTCTTTACTTTTCTCCGAGGGCTCTTTGACTGCCTGTCCTTTGTATGTCTCCGTTTCTAATAACTTATCATTTACTCCTTTCAGGTAAACTCCTGCATGTTATTTCATAACAAATAGATAATTTACACACACTTTTATTTCAGACAAAACAGAGATGGCATCAGAGGTTCTTATTTGCAAATAAAGTGACAGTTGTTTCAGTACTTCAAGAGTATCTCTGAATAAGGCTAGTTCCGTTACAAAAACCCACGAATTTATTTTCGCAAAGAAACCTTTAAATATGGCTCTGTTTTTTTTACACAGATTTGTCCCTCCTTTTCTAGTTACAAAACTCCACAAGCGACGAATAACTCGACAGAACAGCAGTTACAGTGTTGAATGAGGATGCTACCCAGTGAATGTCAAAGATTTTGCCGATATTTCTCAATTCAGCTCCAAGAGTAGCAGCTACTTCGTCTATGTCTCTCTGGTGCTTTGGGCTTGTTGAAAAAAGTGTGTACAATGTGTCCATGAAAGATTTGAAATGAAGAGTAACTGACATTGAATTAATTATGTCGTTTACAGCAAGTTCAAGTTTATGATTTAAAGAATGAATATCAATCACATTTTGATTGTATTGATGTTTCATGAATGTAGCTGCTCCTTTGTAATCACCTTGTAAATTGGTTCTTCCATCGGATGCAAAGCCAATTAACTTATTGCATAAGACGTCATCGGTAATGCCTAGTTTACGAAAACAAGAGGAAATGCCTTCTGCTACAGCTTCGCCTGTCAACGATGTTAACTGTAATATATCCAAAAAATAGTTGCATGGTTCCCCATCACACATACAACGAACATACAAAATTAAACAAGATTTATGGGAAATAGCCGTGTTTTCATCAACAAGTAGTACAAATACACAACCTGATTCAACTACATGCTGTACTAACAACTTAGCCATTTGGTTGTGTATAAAGCGAATAATAGCTGCACAAGTGTGGTCTGAGTGAAGCATCTGGCCAACACAACAACCATTAAGTTGCTGTAATGTACACAACTCCGTGTAAAGCTCCATCGGTTCATTTTTCTCGCATATTAGGTATGCTGTACGAAAGTTACGAGACGTTACTTCGATGTTTTCTGCAATCTTTTCCTTCCATTTTCGGAAGGATGTTGACACTGAATCTGGAAGCTCTTCCTTTTATCTCTATTCCAAAATTTCTGCACATTTCAGGTGATATTTACTCCTCCCGTGATCACTTATTTTGCCATTAAGTTTTTAATTGTTTTTGGCTTTAAGCCCTGTAATGAACGCAGTCTCAACATGCACTTTGCTGTCTTTAAGCGTACCGTGTGTTTTGCACATCACTACAAAAGATACATATGACTTCGCCTGATGTTTTGCACGAAAGCCAAGGTCTGGTTGCTTTCCACTTTTCAAAACTCTGTCTGTCAATGCAACCACCAATTAAATTTTCTGGGCTATTCACTTCAATGTCACAAACTCGTGAAAAATTTTCAGACTGTCTACACTATACAGATGTTGTGGCTTCGCCAGGTTCCAGTAACAAGTCTAGCTTACCTGATGAGAGTGCTGGGTTGACTGTGGATATTATTTCTTTCTTTTTTCGGTTCACATTTCGTTGTGACTGGTAAATATTCACTAGCAATAGAACAGTCACTTTTTGTAATTTTTTTTAGAACAATTCGGACAAAACTAACTGTCGTTTCATTTTGTCACCTTAACCAATTTAAAAACTAGGTAAGTTACAAATGGGCACAACATTGTAAAGTATTCTACACAGCAACAAAAACAACCTTACGTAGTAACAGAACAGTGAGATACGATGCGAGTTATCGAATGTAATACATTCGATAACTCGAGTCGTGACTGTTAGTGTTGTAACACAAGCTGCATGCAAGGCACTGGTACTTCTGTCTGTAGCTTGACGAGATAAGCTATATATATATAAACATATATATATATATATATATATATATATATATGTACCCTTACCACACTAACATGGTGTTTTATCTAGCACGCTTACTGAGGACAAATGACAGCGGAAACTGGAACAATCTGAGTGGAACCGAGCAAGGAAATAAGACATGTAAAAATCAGAGGTGTATTTGACCTGATTACGGTACGGATCGGTGTTGACAGATAAGCACACAAAGATGACGTACTTACGCTGTGGATCAGCTGACACATCCCGGTCAACAACCTCCCGAATGTTCACCATGCTGTATCACTGCATAGGAATCTCTGTGTTAAACAGATCTATCTTTGAAAATTGTGTTTTGAAACTAGTCTATCTATATTGTCATAAAATTGCTGAAGGTACGGGGGCGAGCGACCGCGGTACGAAATCGGTTGGGGAGGGGAGAGAGGAAGTATATTGCCGGGCGCGCTTGCCAGTATGACTACAAGGCCCGGCACGTGGAGGAACTTTCAAACACCATGAGTATACCAATATACTGCAACCAAAGTCAAATACACTGTAAACCAATACTGGACAGCTTGAGCGCTTTGGCGAGATTTCTGATTGTGTTATCACGTCAAACCACCAGAGAACAGCACCCTACATTTCATTGATTTCAGATGTACGCAGCCAACTTAAAAATTCTGGGAAAAATTTATCTTTGAAGAACATATTTTCGTTGTGTGGAGAAAATAAAAAAGAGCGGTATGATAAATACGTAAAAATTAAGTAAAACATGTTAAAATAATAAAATACAAAATAACATTAAAATATGTGTTAGTTTCACCTCATGTCGTTAGGTTATTTTTCGTAAGCTTACTCTTGGTATTTGCATAGAGCTGTCCGGTATTAGTCTCGAGGGTATCTGCCAAAGTAACTGTTGTGACGTTTATATGCATGATGAATACACTGTTACTGCACATCAGTAATTATTTTCTACTAATCGAAATATGCATGCCTACCTCAATAGCAAGTGTAATTATATTTACATATACACGTGTTTCTGTCAGGTGTAGGCTAAATGTTCTATCCGTAACAGGTTTTTTATATCTCTAATAAGTTTACCACAAAGGGGTCACCAATTGAAAGTGAACAATAGTACGCAAATAATTTTATGTAGTGTTTGGAGTATTGATGAACAGAAAGTTACAAAACAATGTTTGTTTGTTGTACAGTAAGGGTGTATCTGCGGGAAAGTGCACATATAGCAGAAGAAAAGTAAGACGGAGTCCTTTACATATGTTGCCATTGTGCCAGTGTCCGAGGGCTCTGAAATTGTTTACTACTCACGTGACGAATTATATAGAAGGCGTACTGTTCGGGGAAATAAGATACGTAACAAGTATAGGTACCATGCGCAGCTGCCAATACATTGTGAGACAGCAGCTTTTATGTTCGATGACTAACCGCATCTAATTGTTTTTATGAAAAATGGCAAGAATGAATTATCGCTAGAAAAATAGCTGTTGTGTAGTAGGCGAAAAATCTATTAAAATGAGAATGAAGCGTGTGTACCTTATGTAGTATGTAAGGCACGGTAAATGGGCTTTATGTCTCGTCGACAGCGAGATCATTCAAGATAGTGTCCACAACTTGACGTAATGACAAAAACTAGGAGAGTAGTCGATCATGGTCTTTGTTCACGAACCATACCAGCGTCCGCCTGGAGTAATAATTTTTGTTCGGTGTAGACAATATGGCGTACATTATTTTCAGTTGTTACTGTCATGCTGAAAATAATTATATTGTTACTGTTGTTATAACGTTGGTTTTATGTGCGACAGTTTTGCACGGTGTAGCGGCATCAGAATCTCGTGATTAGAAGAGCAAGACCACTAACATACCAAATCGGCTGCCCGGAATTGGGTCAGCACATGGGGAAACATCTTGAGCGAAAGAGGATTTTATTCCGAATCCTGTGTCATCACTATCCAAGTCAATCTACTCTCACTTTTATCGTTTAACATAATTGTATACCACATAAAATCACAGAATGGGAATAAATGTAACAAAATATTTAACAGTGCAGTTAGTCATTATAATTACAAGGTTACAATTTTCATTCTGCTTTAGTATGAACATTTATTTTTAAAAATTGATTATATACATATTGTATAGTGCAATCAGTAGAGATGATGCGAAAATGTTTTGTGCCAACATAGCCTTGAAAACACTGACACAACGTAGCTGTCTATAGACCAATAACGTGCATCAAATATTAAAATAGCGGTATTCTTATTGGCTTAGTCAAATAGGGCAGTAGCTTCGTGTACCAGGAAAATACAGTAATCTTTTGATAAGCTGAACGTACGTTGAAGCCTAGCAAATAGTCAAGTTTTCCCGCAATAAACCATCATCTCTAGCAATCAGGCAACCGTGTTTTTCACGTTGTTATTCTGACTATCGACAGCGAAAACTGTTAACACGCTGCAAAATCAAAACTGAAATTTTGTTATTTCGATACTGATAATGTCTCTCAAGCCTGTAATGTTAGGTGTTTGCCTTGCATACAGTTTGAAACGCTGAAGAATATTTGGTTTTTTTTAATGGTATCTGTCGATTGTTTGTTGCCTTTTGCTACTTAAATGACCATTAGAGACTACTACTGAATTTTGATACCATATCAGTCTGTTAATTTAGTTAGTCTCGCATTTTCGTAGGTATTCTTTACGAGTTCAATATAACATTGCAGACTTGAATGGCAATATCAATTGACAGTCAGAATAGATTACCAGCATTTGGTCTGCATTTAATTTCAGATTTAGCATCTAAACTGTGGTCTGAAAGACATTTCTTTCAACAAATAAATGTAACTGTGCATGTTACAGATTGGCAAAGTGCAAGTGTTAGCACTACCAATTCGGTTGACTGCGAAAAAGACCTTGCCACTCTAAGTGCTGTCTATCGAGATCCCTGATTGGGTGAAAAGACGCAATATGCGTTTCCGATTAACGTTACGTGTTTGTCGAAACCGTTGAGTAACCAATATGCTTTTTTGCTTCAGAATAACGCTTACGTAAATAAATGTACATGTAGTTTCAAGATAGCCCTGTTACAAATTTACAAGCTTACTTTGAAATCCAATCAAATATCGCAGTGCTTTGAGCTTCAAAAGACTATCATGAAATAATTTCATTCAGGTTAGCATTTCACAGTCCTATTGATTCATATTGTAGTACTATCTGTTTGTGCTCCAACATGTAACTATTGGTGCAATTATTTTATTAGAGTGTACATGTAACATTATGTGACATCTTACCAGCATTACGCATGGACATTGCCGTGGGCGGAATGCTAGTATTCGGTAAAACTCGACATTCGCACAAGACCTAGGACATGCAAGCAAACAAGTACTGTTAGACCAGTTTTACTCAAGCGTATTCACTTCTTACTATAAAGTTTTTTTTTGCGATATAATGACAAACACGTAACAAATCCACGATGTTGACTATACACATTACGTAGAAAATTAACATGTTCTATTTTATAGCAAAAGTCGACTGTAAAATGTATTTATTTACTTTCAAAATCCCCAGCTGTACTTTTCAAGCCTTGCTGGACGATAACTAACTAAATTCTGCTGATATTTTGTATTGTTTCCATGGTAATGGGTTTTGTGATATAAAACGTACCAAAGCCATATTAGAAGGAACAAATTTTACAGTGTGAGAAGTTAACAAAGTAACTGAACATACAACTTTCTGTAGCAAATATCAGCTGTCTTTTTATGTAAACTTAGGTCAGTTCACCAATATGGTGTCACATTTCTTTACATGAACGAAGTATTATTAATCTCGACCAGGATAACAAATGAAAAATTATAATGGCAACACAGAGTGAGTCATAATTTATGTAACAAACTATGATGATGCCATAGCTAAATTTGAGTAAACTGTAAAATGGTGTGACTTCATTCAACATGTGGGATAACTTTGACTTACACTGTTATTTACGTGTGTGTGAACTGTGAGTAAATCAATGGATAATCCACGTGAACAAACACAATTTGGAATTTTTCATTAGATACGTTATTTTCACAAAGGGCTGCCATATGTGGGAAGAATTATTTCTTAATAACCAGAATCGCCCCATTTCGTTGTGTGTGTGTGTGTGTATGTATGTCTGTATGTATGCATGTATGAGTGTGTACATCATTTTATCTTCTTATTTTACAGGCTGTTGTAACTGGACAGCGGACAGGAGAGATCTTATTTCTTGGTGTCAAAAATAAATTTTGCTCCATCTGTGAACGTGCATCAGCTGAAATAAAGTCACATCCGCATCTTTGCTACAAAAACTGGGGTAGAGATCAGCCGTCAACTGCTATGGAGCAGGACATCATTTTAGCAGGGTTTTGTAACAACGAATCCATGCATGGTGTCAGATACAAATACTTCGCAGGAGATGAGAACTCCAGTGTCCACGCAAGAATTTTGCAAAGTGTTCCGTATGGGCGTTCTGTCCAGAAACAAGAATGTGTCAACCGCTGCGTTAGAATTCACGCCAGTTATTTGCACACATTGGCAGCCGACAAAACTTTCCCTTCCGAATCACGAAAACTTTTGAAACAGGTCATACTCCGTTTGACAGCGACAGAACGTGGTGCGATTCGGTATTGCGGCAGAGCAAAAGACAGCACTGACGATCTCATCAAAGATTTGCGAAATGGTCTTAAACATGTTTTTTATGTATATTCTGATTGTCGTAGTTATTTCTGTGACTGAGACAAGGTCTAGGCAAACATTCTGCCAGATAAGTGCAGATCTGGTTTGTATGAAGAAGTAGGTAGTCTAATTGAACAACTGGTCACTAAAGTCCCGCGGTTAGTAGAAAACCGAACAAGAAATGCGGCGGAATGCTACACGAACGTATCAACAAAATTCAATGCCGGCAAAAGTATAAATTATTGTCAGCGAGGCACTTTTCAGAGGCGATGTCATATTGCGGCCCTAAGTTTTAAAATGAACATGTGTGGGAAGGAAGCCCTTTCCGAAAGATGGACGGAAGAAGCCCCGGAATAACACATTATACAGTTGTACGTAACAGAATTAAGCGTCGCTACTTATTCCGTCATAAACTTGAATACCGGGATGACTCTCATGAAATGAAACGTAAACGACGGAAGACAGCAGTTACTGAAGCTGACGACGACAGTGGACTACGTGCCGGCGAGCCTGAGAGTGTCGAGGAAAATGAAATGGAAGCTACTGATCTGTCACAGAAATGTGAACAATTTGTAGCCTCACTCCATGTAACGGAGGAAGAAAGAGACATTGTCAACCGGACACGTCAACAAAGAGATTGTGAAACGTAGCATGAGCTTTGACGATCGCGATTGACTGAGAGCAACTTTGGTATAGTATGTCGTCGAAGGGACATCACGCCGTTCTAGAATTAAATTGAAAAAAATAAAAAATAAATAAATAAATAAAACATTGTTTAAAAAATTAAACGACCACCACCAGCATTTCTTTGTTTTTATCTGGCGTTTTTTTTTTTTAAATTTTATCTGACTTTTAATTTTAATCAAATAATTTAAAATATATTTATTATGTTCAATTTTTTTTCCAACCAATAATTAGAACAATAACAATCTTATATATTTTCGAATTAAAAAATATATCTTTCCTTTCCGCGATAAAATTTAACAGAAATATTAGGAATAATTACATTTATTCCTTCTTGTAAACTTTCTAATCTTGTACAATCTTTTAAATTTACATTCCTAGTTATATTTCCCATGTTTATATTTTCTATTGTTTCTTTATCTTCTTCTTTATATAGCAAAGTATCTTTATTTTCGATTTTTTAAAAATATTTTGAAGTAAAATATTTTTGTGTAAGAGTTTCCATTAAATGTATAAATACCCTCGGTTTTTATTTCCATAAAATATTATTCTTGAGGAAAATATATCCCTCTTTTATAAGATTATATTTATTTTTCTTGATATAATACAATTAATTTTTATTGGGACCTTTAACAATATAAACATAATTAATTCAATTTCGTTCATCAAAAATTACAACATATGTAATTTTACTTTCATCATTTACAACAAAAGCATATATTTTTTAGACTCGATTTGTAGCTAAATCAATCAATTTTTGTTTACAATAATTTTTTAATTCTTCTTTCGTTTCTTTTATTTTTCGTTCTTTATCTAAAATATTTTTGTAATTATCTTTTAATTCTACAGTATTATCTCGATATTCTAGTTTTATGTGTTGTATTTATAAATTTTCTAATTCTTGTTCTCTTTTTAGTAGATTGTAAATATACCGCATTAATTATTTTTATTTCTTTTATTGTGTTAGGGGAGAGTATGTTAGTAACATTTGTTCTTTTTCTAGATACAAATTGAATAATGTTATTTGTTTTCATTATCCACAATTCTTTAATATTTGTAATTTATGGTATAGTATAAAATTAGCTGTGGGATTTAGAAAAATATGTTTCTTCAGATTTTTAAAATCACGTTTGCTTTACAGAAACTATATTCTCTGGTTCGACTAAGATTTCTGTATAGTTAATAGGCAATAATTAAAACTAAACGCAGATAAAACAAATTTTACTAATTTTTCTCTTTCTCCTTTATCTTCTGTTTAATTTATTTCTATTCTTGTTAATTTTTTTAGTATATATATTTCCTCAATAAACATATTGTAATAATTTTTTATGAACAAGAAAGCAACTATTTTGTAAAGAATTTGATCATTTTTCCCACATTATTGCTAATGCAATGCAATAAGAGGGAGCTTTGTCAAAATATTTACTATAATTTGTTATTTATTTTAAACAATCTTATATTGGATTAAAATCTTGTACTCCATCGAAATTTTCACTAGCACAGTTATAAATTTTTGCTTCTAATCTTTTAACTCCATAATTTTAGCTGAAACAGAAGCAAATGTTTCTTTTAATCTTTTATCAGGACAATTTAAAAAAAATCTATAATATGGTTACAATGTTGTTTATTTACTCCGGGACTTGTTAACTGTCAAATAAATTTATTGTAAAATTTTACTCTAGAATTAGAAATGACCCATGTTAAACAATATTTTCCGTCAGAATTATAATTATTTCCAATTACGTTACAATTTGTTTTATATTTTTCTCCATATATAAGAAAATTAAAATTATTTGTTAAATACATAATCAATTCTTTTAAATTTACCAGCAAAATCTTGAGTTACATCTAAATCTAATAAATACTAATGGTAATTTTTTTATTATATTAAACTTCTGGTAATAATTTTAATAATATACCTAATTTAACATCTGCTAGTTCTATTTTATAATGAATAGCAACAGGATTATTATATTTTTGCTTTATGATATTTATTTTTTTAATAATAATCTAACTCCTTAAATTGCTTGTACATCACGATTTAATAAATATGGAATTTTCACTTTAACGTTGTGCCTAGCTAACTCAAATTTAGAAAATCTAGATCTTATAATACTACTAAAACCACCGCAGGCTTCTTTATCTAAGAGAAATGACAACTATAATATCGCAAAAAGCTTCTGCAGTTGATATAATTTCTTCTAATTTTTCTTCTTCAATTTGTGTATGTTATGTATAAAATACTTGCAATAAGATTATTATTCTAATTTTCTGTAAGAAAGACTAATCCAAATATTTCATTTGTTGGTATATTTTATTTCCAAGAAGTTCTATTATAGAAAACAATTTTTGTTCGTAGCACACAATTCATTATAAACTTCATTTATTACAAAAAAATTCATTAAATTAAAAAAAGTAGTTGGGACTAATAATGAAAATTAATGTAAAACACACACATATATGTAAATATATATACACATAACTGTCCAAACTAAAATTTAAAAAAATTATAAAACAGCCTTGCTCAAAATTTATAATATTTTAAACTCAAAATTTATATTTTAATCCAAAGTTTATAATATTACTAACACAAATTTAAAAATTTAATTTTTTTAAAAGTGGTTGAAACTGGGTAGTTCAAAGTTAAGTGAAGTTATATTCTTTCCTATATGATTGCAAAAAGATTGATAATGGTAAGCTTTTAGAAGAATACCATGTTCTTTTTAGTTGAAAAATTTATTCCAAAAGCATTGATGAAAAAAAAAACATTTACAAATACGATTACATATTCCGTTAATTGAGTTACCAGAAAATATTACCTTATTATATCTTTAAAGAAAATTTTTGAAAAAAAAAAACAATTTATAGAAAATACTTCTTAATTTTTTAAAATCTAATTGTTTTCACATTTTCTGTTTTAATCTAAAATATATCAGTTTTTATCTTCTGTTGAAATATATATATAAAAAACCGCAAAAATTTGTTTTAATTTTTATGTCTTAAAAAAAAGGGCGCTTGTGCTAGAACCGACAAAGTACACCTACTCTTGTTTTTCTGAGGGTAGACGGTAGCTGCAATTGAAGAAATGTACGCCTCATTTGATTGGAACACTCATACACTTTCCATTTTATTTAACGACAAATGTAAAGAGGTCTAAGAAGGAGCAATAAGACAAATTTATATATTTAGTTCGACGAATAGGAATCCTAACGTTCATGAAACAACTTCTTCATTGCATATGTATTCGGAAAGATGGATACGCAGCAAAATAACCTTAATTAAGTCATAGAATGAGTAAGTAATATAATAAACAAATAATAGTTATTTCCGTTCAAGTGTTATGGTATATTAAAATAATCACTGAATGTAATTTCTAAAACTCAAAACGCACTGGACATTCGGCTTCGTTGTGACAAACCAAATAATCTTTCTGTTTGCCTTCAGTCACCATTGGTTGCATTGATATGTTGATATTGTAGAAATAGTAATTTTATTTTAAGTAAAAAATAACATAAATACGATCATCATGTGCAAGCATGATCTTCATTACCAAAGATGTAGTGTTTGTTACGCATCGGCGGCGTACGAAGTGTCTATACGCGAGGTTAACACGGGTAGTTAAATGTTTACTCGCGTCGGTATTCATATACGGCCATCGCTGACGATGTAACCTACGTATCGCAGTTTTTCATAATTTGAACTCTGCAGGAGTAATAAATATAGTTGGCCTATTATGTATTCTGTTTTTGGTTCTAATTTAAATTGGGAATGAAAGTTATGATATTATACGTAAATTTTTCAAATAGAAAATTAATTGTTAAGTGTAGTATTGCTACAACATTTTGGTGCAACCTGGCCCAGTCGTAATTGAAGCGCCTCGTTTATCCCTGTACCAGGAAGGGCCCTGCGTGTCCCGGGGACAGATGTCTGCTGGCCGAGATACACCAAGGTCACAGCCACAGTAGCCACCGCGGCAACACTGCGCTCCACAATCGCTCGCTGACTGATACTTCTTATCGCCCGCTGGCTCCTGTATCCGGACTTCTCGTATTCTGCGCTCATACACTGCCTGGCGGCTATGAATAACAATCGTGACATTCAAGCTGCCCCTTAACGTAATCTTTTTTTTTTTTTTTTTTTTCGGTAATTTATAGTGAGAAAAATCTCAAGGTAGGTAACCACATTAAAAGTGACTGTGTCTGATATCGACTGTGTTTTTTGTCTCGTCTCATCGTTGTGTCACGTGTTACTTGGTTTTTTATTTTATTTGTTATTATTTTCATTTATTATCAGTTTGTTCCTTGTTTTTTTTTTTTGATCCGATTCCATTTTGGAATTTCATGTTGTGTATGTATCTTGCTGACTAAAGCATACTCTGCTTATTTTATGGTTTTCTTTTATTTGTTTATTTTTCTTAGACAGTCATTCAATTTGCAATGGAGTACGTCCAAGAAACTGAATCTAGCTAACCACATTAAAAATATTACATCTTTCAACGTAGTGAACCTACAACAATTGGAACTAATTGAACCAAAGTTTCGACAGTAAAATTTCTAAAATTAAATTTCCTTACAGTCCGGCCAGTTGTTAAAGAAAACGCGTATAATCCACACCGAACAAATTCGAATGAGCTTGTTCAGAAGTTATACAATAATGATACCTTGTTATCGTTTGTGTTCAATTTACTCAAAATAATATTAGACATTTGGACATTACGTGATAGCCACGTTTTAGCTTTGCATCATGAGTTTCAACTAAATAATTTGACTTTCTGCTAAAACATATGACTACGCTAGATTTTTGTGGCAAAGAAGCAAACGTAGTAGAATGAGCCAGACTGTCGTAAAAATATTTTATAAATTCGTTTAAATTATTTCCATTATCAGAATTATAAGCAAGTTAGCAACATTTTCTTACAACGATGCATGTGTAAAACAACAGTTCAGTTTGTCATACGCCCTCGCAGCAAAAATATTTCAAAGACCACGTCTTTAAGGTTAGTTTTCCTTAATATTTGGTAATTTGTAGAATACTATAACTATTTCTACTAACATCTTATAACAATTAAAATTACCTAGGATGCTGCCAGGTCGACAGGGATAAAGTGAGCACTAAAAATTTAACATTTGAAAAATTTTACTAGCTGTTATTGCATATAATGCAACATTAACTATAGTCCCTGTGACATATAATATTTAATTGACGTACGCAATTTAATTACGTGAGGTGTTCTCTCAAACTTATGTGTAGAAATGACTTGCAAAATAAACCTTGTCACTTTCTCTGTAGTATAACAGACAATTAAAAATTACATATGCACAAGTTGGTTTATTAGACCGAATATTAAAAACGTAAGAGATACCAGTCGTTTCAATTAATAGAATACTAATTCAGATGGAAACATCAAACGCCTGTAGAAGTCAAAAGAAAATGATGTATTTCCAATACAATAAAATTACAGAAAAAAATATGAAGCAAATTCTGTTTGAAATGTCAATAAGTTATTTACTGAAATGAGAATAGTGTTGAATGACTTCTACAGACTAGTTAGGAATTCTAAATACTAAAATAAGCATCCAAATTTTTAATAAATACTATTAAAATGAAAATGAATGTCTACTATAACGCGACCAGGGTTATTAGCGCCAATACCTGACCTTCGCGATAACATCCACAAGACATGGGCTTAAATGAAAGATTCAAAATCTTTATAGTTAGTAAAGTCCCTTGATTCAAACGCGACTCTGTTCAATTTCTGTTAGCTCCGGCAAAGCTCTATCTACAGTGGTCGATCTTAGGTTGTAAAAAAAATCAGCACAGTTTGAGTGTTCAGTTGTAGTATCTGTTCTGAAACGTTTGTCTGTTCATCTTTAAAACGAATTCTAAAAATTTGGAACTTTAAAAAATAACGTGTCCGATTTCTTACGTTTCTCGACTACGAATTAAGTTTCCTACGTCGGCGTAAGACAGGGTCATTCTCACCAGCATAGTCTTGCTCTCAGACCCTTGGTTAAGGATCACCATCTGCCCGAGAGCGTCCAGGTCGGAACGCAACCATTTCACAAATACAGGTACGTCACAGCCATCCTCGGTCTGGGGTTGAGTACAGCTGAAGACTGCGGCGCCCACAGACCTCGGGCGAAGCTTCAGTAGATTCTCGCAGCTCGGAATCTCGGCATCCCACTTTTTCTGTCACCTCAGCGTCGTGATGGTCCTTTCAGAGTACAGGAATAGGCTTCTACACGGTAGACTCAGACGATTACCAATACTTCAATTCTCTCCTACGACGAAAATATTCATTATTCGGAATATCTTAGTCTTGCCACGACATCTCAACGAAGCGAAGATTCAGCACCCTAGGCTTTAACGTCTTCCAAACTCCCGTCGAATTAGCAAACTTTGAATTAGAACTGGTTTATCTCCATTTCCGTCGTATCGCTCCGTAGAGCCCATTTTTCATTATTTTTTCATTCTTAAGTTCTATAACAAACTCCTTCATTTGTTAGCTAGAGGCAGTTGATACTATATCGATTTGTTTATGACTGCTTTGCCCCAAACTCGGTCAATTTAACGCTCAGATAAGGTAAAGGTTTTTGGTTATATAATAAATATTTCGACAAAGAGCTGTAGAAATCATCAACACTACATATTACGCTATTCTGGTCGTTGCATAAACAAAACCCACATTAAAGCGGTCTGACACGGGTTAACTGCAGGCATAGAAAACTAAAATATATACTGTTTAAAAGGCTTCAGCCTTGTCAGCCAACAAACAAATTTAAATTTATCTACTTCTGTAGCATACGACAAACGCTATGTTACATCCCCTTACGGCTTGTAAGGTTGGCAGCGAAATTACGTAATACAGTTTCGTGTATTTTCCTATTTAAGTGCAACCATACTGAAACTAAATCAACCGAAATCGACATAATCGTATTTAAATAATTAATAAATGTTTTGTCAAACTATATACATTTTAAATTATACGCGCAAACATCAAATGACGTGTCCAGAGATGTTAGAGATTTCCAGTTGTTAACCGTAACGCGTTGAAAGATGCAAATTGGCTGAAAATAGAACTTTAGCTATGGGATTTTTTGTGTGCTCACTTTAATCCGGAACCGCATACAATAAATGCATTCTCCTTGTGTTTGCAGTTAACTCATTTAAGTCTCTATCAGTATGACAAGATTAATGCAGAACTAACTTAAAAGAGAAATCTGTAAGGAAATTTGTGTAAGTAGCATAAATTAAGCAGATTATCTTTATAATGATATTATTTATCGTGTCAACTCACAAAACTAGTTAATAGTTATATTGATTACTACTAAATACCTAAAAACAGCACAAGGTTTTTGTTTTAATGTGCACTCAGCCAACAAATACAAATAAATAAATAATTCCAAATTGTAATTGCGTGGTTCTTAGAGTTAAGCATACTAATGCTTCATACTTCCCAAAAACTGACTTGAATTACGTATTTTAAGTCTCTAATTCCTATAGTTTATAAATATTTCAGTAAAATTATAAATGCGTATGTGAAAACATTTCAAGAAATTTTAAAATCGTTGCTCATAACCAGTTAATATTCGCAATGAAAACTATAAGTATTCATATATCTTTAATATATTATATTTACATTTGTATGTGATCTTTGAAGGATTCCTATAACGGGTTGGAAATATAAACCGAACAAATTTGTTGACATAGGCAAATGCGACCGATAGTTGCCGAGTTGCAGAAGACCCCCCTGCAGTAAAACAAAAAGAAAAAGAAACCAGTATAAGCCGTTGTCAACAAACCTATATTTGAATGGGCGAGACGAAGAAAGAAATTATTCCACTTCAGCAAACTTTCGGGAAAACAGGAAAAGCGGTTTTGACACTAAACTGTAGGTTGAATGGAAAAACTTACACTTAGACATTTGTTTGTTAGGATTCAAGGAAATGGGACATTGTCTGAAAAACACAATATATTTTATGTACTGAAAGTTAAATGCAATCAAAGTGGACGGAATGTTTTCCTTTTCATCTCAATGAGCCGAGAAAATTGTGAAACTTGACGAAACAATAATTTACAGATATGTTTCATAATACAAGTGTTGTTAATTACTATAATTGTATGATTTATGTTATAATACCTACACTGTACTAACAACACATTTACAATGCCTATGTTGTACATTTACAATGCTGTAAACTACATAAACAAAATAAATACTACCGCAGCGAATCTCGCGGTGAGTAGCCAATCATGCCATAACGCTGAGGTTAAAAATGGAATGATTTCCTTTTAGATAAAAT
This sequence comes from Medauroidea extradentata, assembly GCA_003012365.1. Taxonomy (NCBI): domain Eukaryota; kingdom Metazoa; phylum Arthropoda; class Insecta; order Phasmatodea; family Phasmatidae; genus Medauroidea; species Medauroidea extradentata. The sequence continues at coordinate 27,390 of PNEQ01088716.1, read as the reverse complement.
TCAAAGTCCTTTAATAGTGTAAGGATTACTAGTCTTTTTTTAATTTACCTAAATCAATGAAGCTATATATAAAGTACAATTTGGCTGTATCAGGTTATTTTCGGTAAAATATGGAATGTTTTCCTTCTTCATCTCACCCATTCAATTACACATAATTCAGGGTATTTATATAGTAGTATCTTAGACAACACGCAAAACAGATTAATAACAATACAAATTAGTTCCGGATTGGAATATAGTCGTTATACAAAGAAGTACGGCACAATAGACCAAAGAAGGAAAAAGAAAAGAACAAAACATGGCGTATAAAATGGTGACGAAAACTGGAGAGTACAACTATGACACACAGATGATAAGAGACCAGAATGTATGTGAACACAGACGACAAAACAAAGAATGAACACTAGGTTTGTGAATGGGTATTTTTGCGCCGCCGTAAAATGTTTCCATGACATAGTAAGATAGAAGTTTTTTGCTTTCTTGTTTATGTGGTGACATCAAAATGCAATAAATATGTATGTTTGATCCTGTTATCACTCTTTGTTATATGTATCTACAATTATAATCGCCACGTTTTATTAGCATTCATATGTTGGAGATCATCTTCGTACAAAAGTGAAAAAGTGATAAGAATCCTAACCACCACAGGAAATTTTAGAAGCTAAACGAAACATAGTTGCTGGTAATAGTGAAAGAAGAGTGCCGTTGCAGGGGACGATTACAGTTTCTCTAACATACTTTAGGAAGGCTTTGTCAGATGAGAGTGAACAAGAAATTTATAATCATTGGAAAAATCTTGACAAACTTAGACAGCAGATAGAAGGTTGAAAGGTATTTATTTGTTCACACAAAATAAAAATACTGAAAAAAATTCTGTTCCGGCTTCAGAGATATGCAGCACTGCAAGAACGGTGGGTTTAAATAAAGTTCCAGAAGTTTAAAGATTATACTTATTGCTTGAAGATTTGGCGGGAAATCATCTTCTCACCTTCATTCGAAAGTGAATTAGTAGAGAAAGAGAAGGAAATACAAGAAACAGAGAAGGCGAGAGCTATTTAAATTTTGCTAAAGCAAGACACGATGCCTAGAAAGAGAATAATAAAACAAAGTATTTTAACAAACCAAGTCTTGTTCTCTCACAAATCATGCTGCAGTAACTACCATCACAGCTTGTGAGAAATCGTACGATGATGAATGGATCCAGTGCAGAATAACGTAAAGCACTAGTGCTGTTCCATTTTTGAAGACTTTGATTGTTCGTTGTCCCACTACTGTTGACGCGTAGATTTACCGATACTAATACGCACTTTTACCTTCCTAGTCTTCTTCAATGAGTAAGCAGTAAACATTAATTTCATTTTAAAAATTACTTTCATATTAAAATTTGTTAAGTAGAATTTCTTTAAAATATTTTCTGAGTAAGGGAATCATGTTCCTAAAAATTTGTTTTCCGTATAATTTAAATTACAGTCTTAGAACTGTTAGTACTCAAAGTGCGTGTATCTTACCCTATTTTACCTTACGTAAGTGTAACAATTTGTATGTGACTGCATACTAGCCTGAACACGAGAATAGCTTAAATTGCTGAAATTCTTATATTTGTGTGACATGCAAAACACTCCCCAGAGTGTTGTTATAAGATTGTTAAAAAAATCTCGGCATTTTGTTTTATAAGATTTTCTTTATTAATATTTAGTAATTTGGAAGTAGGAGCTATTGTAAAGAGTAAGTATTGCCAGGTAATGAAGAACTATGATTCTTGCTTTGGATCTTATAGACAGTTTTTAACATAATAGAGTGGTACTGTAAAACGGGATGAATAGAAAGGAAATTAGAAACAAATACCTAACTTACACCTTTATAAAATTGTATTAGAAAATAACTATTTGTAAACTATTTACATTTGCCTACCTAAAACATAATTTTCAAATCTGAGTTTATACTGAACCTGGGCATTTCATTTGGAACACCAGGCACTCGCAGTTTCAGACGTAGCTGTTCAGTCTGCTTGACCCTAAGAATGCATTTGTCCGGTACATACACCCTTCTTGTAATGGAACTATTCCAGTGCACCCTACCAACTGGGTTACTGGGACAGAAGGGGCGCTGCAGCCACCCTAAGCCGCCCTGCTCACCCTCATGCAGCTTGCTGAGGGTAGATGTGAGGAATAAGGAAGGGCGAAGTCTTCGGGAGCCGTGAGACGGGAAAACGCTTGTAGAAAGATCTCATTGCGATTTAGTATTGGGTCCCGAAACATCTATTGTCAGGGCGCTGGCGGAGAGTTTATTGGGACGTAGTACGCACTAAGACATTTATTTATTGGGTTAGTGAAACGCTGTATTTTTTACTTATGTGTGAGGAAAATGAATTTGTTTTCTGTGTACATATTTTAAAGTAATAATACAGTTACAAATAATGTAGAAAACTGAATAACATTCTAGTTTATGCACGTGAACTGGTGACTATGTCATTACAAACTAAAATCACATTATGTTTATAAATACCCTTAATTTTTCTTGTCTTTAAATATTTTGCGAAAGTATTTTTAAATTCCGGCGAAGCTAAATATTCTTTTATGTTTAATTACCTAAATGGTCCGAAGTTGCGTTCCTTTCTATCAGTCTTCTTCCTTTATCGATTAATATTTCCAACTTTGTTACTAAAATTCTAACGTTTACGTGTTAATCCAAATATTTCAAAACTTGCTACTTACATTTAATTGTTTTGCTAAGCTCTAACAGATTTATCAACAAAGGAAAAATGAAAGTATCACACATTAAAGGGTGCAACAATATGAATAAATGTCCAACAGAACAGAATCATACGCTACTTCTTTTTGCACTACTTGTTTATGTTGAGCTGTGCATAATCATAAGAGGATTTCTGGACGGAAAGTTGACGCCACTTGAGCTCTATTCATTAGGAGGAGGAGATAAGGCAAGTTTTGAGCGATTAAATATCAGCCTTGATGTCCGCGTCCTGCAGGTTACAATCGCCCTTGTTCTGTTCCGATTGTACAGAAGTGAAAACGGTGACACCATTACACTATTGCAGCAAGTTGATGCTAACTTATTTAGCTACGGCTCAGGCTCAGGTATTTCAACATTACCGCTATACAAATAAACTATACAGGACGTTATGAAATTGAATGTCAGTATTTTGGGGAACAAGAGGAATCAAAAATGTGATACGAACGTAGGTCAAAATCGCACCCTTGAAATTCGAGTTTATAACTTGTTTACGACGAAATATCGAAAAAATATTTTAATATAAGAATGTTTAGTGTTATCGAGAACTATACGATACGAAAAAATAATTAAAACTCGGCCAAGCCACCCGCTTACAAGAAAAGTATTGTTAACCAACCTCTAATTGATCCCAACTTTTTTGCCGTCATGTGACGTGGCCATTAGAAAGGGAGTCGTACCAAGTACACTTTAGAAAATCTTACTGAACAATAGTGTAAGTTTCTAACCTAAACACGCTACTTGTACATAGAGATAATTCTGAGCTTTTTTACTGGTCACGTTTGGTGAACATCAGTACGCAGTTGACTGTTAGGCCTACCTATGAAGTATAGGAAGGCTATAATTTATGTACAGGAAGCAATTATACCTTACCTCTTTTATTAACGGAGCCTCGGCGACAGAGATGCCAATCATTCGCCTCCTATCAAGACAATTTGGGTTCTATCCCCGCCGGGGCTGGTCCAAGATTTTTTCGCACGTGGAAAACGTATTGGGTTTTCCCGGAGCACTCCCGTTTCGCTACCCTTGCACTTCGTGACTGTCACATCTGTATTATTTAATTTAATGTCATTCATCGTTCGTCTCTGGTCCTCCAGATTGATGGTTAGCGGTGAGCTGCTTGCCATCCCATCCCGTAAACAAAATCAATTTTGGGGGGAGTGGGGGTTAACTGAAAATTGTAATTGTGTTATAAATGTTTATATTTGTACGTGATACGGCTTGCTTTGTAGACATATACTGCGACTATCTTTTACTGCAATCAAATTTGGATATCTTTCATAGTTTATTTTATAATGCCATGTCAGAGTCCAATTTTGCTTTAAATAGTATTATGCTTTAAAGGAAAACCGACTGACTTACCGAACTGAAAAAAAATTCACTCTGAATTACGATATTGTAGGCTACAAGGTGACATGTATAAAATAAGAAAATAAAAAAAAATTGTATTTAATGAATGCTGAAATTTGGAACTAAAATTTAAATAAATGCATTAATCAAATAAACGTAAATAATTTATTTTTTATTCTTATATAGGAAGCCTTGTTTAGTATGAAAGAAGTTGTCAGCAGGTATAACATTTTTCGTAATGTGCCAGTGTCACGTTACCACATTTTATTAGTTGTGAACATGTCCTCAAATATTTTTTTCGTTTAATGTTTAATACAAAATTAAATAAACATGTCTGTCTTTTTTTTTTAATTTGAATATTTCTGGTGTCACATTACATGTGATACTATAACGTCGTACTAAGCGATTATTTTTAATGTCCGTAAATGCTTTTTTATACTTTTACGCTTTCCATAACACTGAACAAATACACTTATTTCAGCAAACGTAGCTGAGAAACATTAAGAAACAACTATTCGTTATGTTTACCTTACGTAACACACAAAAATAATGCAACGAAATGTGGGACATATTTGCTGTAGCTATGAAATCAAACATTTTATATAACATTTGGTACGAAACCTAAGTTTTTAAACTAATAAATATGGTGGTATATATTAACACTCAATATTTAAGTACACTGAAAAAATAACACTGCCGAATCTAATGCTGTATGCTTTTAAGAAAATAAACAACAGCGGAAACTAAATATTTGTTTTGCTTATGTGTTTTAAAATGTTTAATTTGATACGTCAGCAGCACATAAAAGTACTGGACATTGTTACGTTTTAGTACTTGATACTCCTTTTTAGTTGCTTTGTGATGGTGGAGTATTTACGTAAAACGTACAGTTTATTATACTTTATTTAATTTGGGAATCTGTCAGTATAAGTGAGACTCGCAGTCTAAATATCAGGTACGGCTTTAATTTACAATATATACAACTATGACATTATTTTTACGATGCTCTTTACGGAGGGAGGCAAGAATAGTTACAGACATTCATGATTACTTATGAGCCACTCAATTTAGTTACGACAATGACAGTCCCAGCTTGTTAATGATGCCGAGGCTGATGTAAGGAAACGTCCACGGCGATCGGCACGTCGTAGATCTGGACGTCGTGGTGCAGCTTGGTAGTGAAGTGGTCCTGGCGACGATATGGGGCAGACAGACCTCGTAGGTAGCGTGACACGCCCCTTTATCGTGCCCTGTGTGGCAACTCGTACTTCTGTTGTAGTGGGGAGTTCTGCCTCGCAGTTTGCAGCAACTTATGTTTAATATTATGGAATTCCTGGCCGGGTGGCCTGGTTACTGAACGTTGTGTTAGAACCAGGGTTACATGGTTCATAACAACATGTTTACAATGGTGCACCATTCCTAGGGCCTTGAAATCAGACTGATAGTAAGATCCTTTTTAAAGTGGCTATAGGTAGTCATTCTGTAATGTTAGATATACGTCCCACTAAATACGCACAAATTACGACTTATAATGGCGAGAAGTTTTTTAATTCGTGCCGTTTCAAGTAAATGTTATGAATTATGATATATGTTTTCAGTCGCGTCGGGTTCAGAGAGATTATTTTTGTGCTTTGACAATGCAGAAAACACATGTTACCGTCTACTCAACACAGCGAAATGTACTTTATTCTTAAAACAGTTTGTATATACCCTTTACATATACCAAATGAAAATAAACAGTGCAAACTTATATCCTCTGTTCTTCGCCAAAGACAAAGCCTATATACTTATGCTTGTATCGCATTATGTAACTTAGCAAATTGTTTAAGAACTAATTAAAATTAAGTAAATTTTCAAGTTTATATTTACCACATTACTTAAGGATTCACGTCGTGTTCGCAATTTCAACGAAAACGTCAGATTAAAAATTTGTACTTATAGTTTTGTTTACAAGGAAATATCGTCTTGGCTTAGTGAAATAGCTCTAGTGTTTCAGCCCTAATTAAAAGTCATTACTGGGTTATTCACATATCACTCTTATATCACTCTTTTACTTATATGTGTATATATACACACACGTTCCTGTTCTAATCTATTATTAAAATGCAACTTCCAACTACAAAACAAGCATGACTGTGTTGTAATGTGATAATTACTGAACTTAACGTAGTAAAAGACTCAAGAAGCATATTTATGGTTCTTTAATAAGCTTCTATTCTAAATTAATTTAGTTACTAAACACTCAATAATTTATTTGAAATATTTTTTTACTACTTGCAGTTGAAATGATATGTGATGTAAGCTGATACATGGCGTCATGTAATAGTTTTGAGTAATAGTTTTTCATGCCAGATTATTTTACATAGTTTGAAACCCGGCAGTATTTTCAGTTCGAGTCATATTGATACCTTTGTTTATCCTCTATAATATGTTGTTAGTGTGTGACATTGTTTTTCTTCGCACCGCAAGCCCTACTATTTGTATTCCTGTTCTATGCAGTATCACGAGCGTACTTACTCTATGTAGGCCTACTGTTTGAAGGATGTCCAAAAGGGTATTCAGTTATTGGCTGAAATGGCGAGAGGTCACGAACTATACATGTGTAGTGAGTAGACATATAGTGTTGTACACTGGTAACGTCGACGACGATGCCTAGGTTGGCGCGCGTAAGCAGACCGCCGAGAACATTGGTCGCGAGATTCTCGTATAGAAGATGTGCGGTATGTTAAGGGTGTTCAAGTGCGATAAAATCATAATTTTATATTTTTATGAAATATTGTTTGTTTTATAGACGATACTTGTCAGAACTTTTTACTCTTACGAAATAATTTTAGCTCTCACAGTTGTCTCATAACGGGGTGGTCATAATTGTGTTGCGTAAGAGGAAACTGCATTCACAAGTATTGTCTACAAAACTAACACTGTTTCGCGTAAATATAAAATTATGACTTTATCGCACTTGAACACCCTTAAACTTGCATTATTTAGCAACACAAGGGTTTGGGTAGTTGTCAGTGGAAGACACTTTGAAGTATAATTGACTGTGTGTATGTTCTAAAACACTATCAACTTTATCGGTAATTTTTTTTTTGTTTACGTTAGGCTGTCAACGTGCTACACAAGGAGACCTGCAATTAAAATGAATAGTAACTACCCAAAGTGCACATTGAGATGATCTCACTCCCGTATTACAATACTGAGCCAGCCTGTCAAATTTAACTATCTTTGAAGACAAAATCAGACGCCAGACTTATAAGGACTTGCGTACATAACATATTTTAACAATATTAATTTCATCTAAAATATGTGAAACCTTAAATCCATTAGAATGATAACCTTACTGAAGAATTAAATATTTAAATGTTACATATTTGTCTTCCTGGCGCCCATTTTGTTATTAAAATTAATACTATTAATTGTAGACCGTGGATTATTTGCATTAGATTTATATGCATGTAGGTGCTGTACGTAGCTGTCCAGTGATAGTTAGTGTCGTACACGTAAGATTTGAACAGTTATTTAAAACAACACTTTCTTTTATCTCTGGCTACATAAACACTAATACATTTTTCAAAGAGTATCATTAATTACGCGTAAGGAAGCAATAAATTGGTGAGGTAGGGTGTACACAACTATACAATGGTTTCGGTTAGGAAAATAAAATATGTTTTTTTCTTTATTTCATTTTGTCAATCAGACTGCAACACATACATTAAAGTTGAAAAGAAACTATAAATTTTATACGTTCATGGCGATGACACCATTTTATAGATCTATGACATGGTAAAATATTATTCTCAGCAGATATTATAGAATTACGTGTTACATGATTTTAACATATGAAGCATAAATCAATACTTAGCCTTCTAAATTAGTTTTAATTAAATAATATATTATCTGGTATGTATATATTATAACTTCAGAGCAAGTGTCAAGCAATACCAGGCTATTACGTCTGGTTTCACTGATGCTGTTTTATGTAATTTTTCAAACTTCCGTGTGTGGAGATTGATCTCAGTACTGCCGATTATTAACACTGTAAGGGTTGCATACTACCCTTTTATGTGTTGAAACATAGTTGGAAAAGTACTTTCCACACGAATATTTAGTTGTTTAATTCGACTGTAAAATGTTTGTCGAGCTTCATTGATTTTAATACAGCACAGTAACTTTGCATTTAATACACTAAAACTTTTTATTTCCTTCGCGTGTTGGTACGAGCGATGCAAAATTTTAGTAATTATTATGATTATTAAATTTTTCAGTCAGATATATTGTTAGAGCCACTCAAAAATGGTAAATAAAAACTACAGATTTCATCAAATAAAATACAACATTTCGGTACTTAATTTCGGCGAATAAAATTTCCGGAGTTTAATTATATCGAAAAAAAAATTGCAATTTTTTCCCAAAAATATTTTTATTTAATTGCAGCAAAGTTGTGCAGCTCTATTATTAGTGCACTACTGTCAAAGCAAACGTATAAATTAAAATTACCTTTTCAAATAAAAATACTTATCAACAAGTATATGAAATAAATAGTTTGTGAGAGAATATATACAATACTACTATAAAGTGGTTACATTATCTTGTGCACTTTAAAAAGTTACCACTAAAAAAATATTGTCATTAATATTACAGTTGCAGTAAACGAAACAATTGGCATTTTGAAAAAGTTACTTGTCTTTGTATCAGAATTAAAACTCACGAATAGAAATGGCAAAAATCTACACAATATATAAATTCAATATCCTGTAGTTAAGCAGTAAATGTTTCTTTAGGACTACATTTTTGAAAATTCTGCAACAAAAATCCAAAATATGTGGCCCGCTAGACCTCAAAGCACAATTCAAAGATAAAATACATAAATAGTTAATCTTAAAGTACCTACATTATATTTCCTAGAATAATTTCCTAAAGATCTATACAGAAAGCTAAACCACGTTCGAACACTCAAAATATGTTGATATTAACTGGAGCCATCGACGGTTTTCACACTTACATTTGTCACGAAATACGAAATAACACATTGCTAAAACTAACTTACAAGTTCTAAAATATGTGTTTTATGATCTCAAAATATACCGGCTACGTCCTAACGAAAACAAACATCGTAAACGTAAACAACGACCGCGCATTTTACTTCGTGTATCTTCGGAAACCTTTGTCAGCTTTCTTAGGTCGTGTTCGCTTTTATACCTCCAGCGCCGAGATAAAAAAGGCCTGTAATAGTAAAGTTCTTTTTCGGAACGACAAATCGCGCCAAAAGTCCGTCTCTTGGTATTAAAAAGTATCCAGTTACCAGCCAGCTGCATTAGTAAATAAAGAAATGTTCGCCGGTGGCCTCAACTTCTGCTGGGTTTAAATGGAAAACGCCCGTTGTGTTGCCGCGAAAACAAAAACAAATGACCATCGATTTAATTTAGACGTGTTTACTAACGCAAGTGTTACGTATTTTCTCAAGATTATCGGAATGCATTATTTTGGGGACGAATTCTGAAGGAAATACCATTAACAGCAAGTAAAAAATTACTTACTTGTATTATTCGTACCGATTTCGTGTATAAAGTTTCAATTTCGCGCATAACCGTAAATTTCGTGTACTGCACGAAATGCTTTTAAATATACGTTATATTTGCACAGAAATAGTATTTCTGTGAATATCTTACGGTCAGTATACATTTTGAAGAATTCCGCGATTTCGTCATTAACGAAAATTGCATGCCCCTATATATTGTTTAGTAGGCTATTCATGGAATGAAAATAATATTTTAGTATTCTTGTGGAGTCTGCGCATCACAACTTTGTCAGTGTATTTGTATTGCATCAAGACGCAGCACTTATATATATCTTCGGTTTGATATGCCCATTCCTGAACTGCTAGTTCAAAAATGTGTCGGAACTCACGCTCAGCATTTTAGCACTTCCCTCGATAGTACTTACACGACTTACAGTAGTTTCTACTCATTTACAACAGTGGTGAGATCAAGATTCTGATCATGAAGATTATCGCTAAGTTTCCCGAGTAGGGCATAGCTTCTCTAGTTTGGCCAAATATTTATTTCCCATTATTCTTAGATGATGCGATATTTCTGGTGATAAATAATAGTTTTGATGTATTGAAAACCAAAATATGAATAAATGATCTTCATTGTACCGAAGCAGTTAACCTAAGATGGAACTTGGGAATAATACCTTACGATCTAGTTCAAACAGTCAGATGCACAGTATACTCATAGAACTTAGTGATGTACACATATTATAGCTTGGGCGCCTTTCTACTTTACACTCAGTCTAGAAGTATCATCACATCCTTGTCCATAGTGAAAGGAGAAGCCAAACTGCAGTCTGAAATAAATGCACGCACAGTAGGTAGTTGTAATTGTTCAGCATATAATTCCTTCTGGTCCAAGGCCCAAGATATAAAGGAAGTTATCCCATAATCTTAAATTCGGCTATATAGCCGTCGATTATGTAAATCAATTTTAAACCGAAATAAAGGTAATTTAAGTTGCTCTACGAAGGCAAGATCTATCGTTTCATGTTCTATGCTGTACGGTAAAAACATTTAGCCTCGTTCTCATTAGGTAATACGTGTATTTTTGTGCAAATTTATGCTTGATCTCAAATATTAAGTCTCCTGCGTAAAATCATAACCTAAAAAGAGCACGAAGGTTTCTTTCATTTAGCCTGATTCCAACAACAGATTTAATGCCCCACAGTGTTACTTCTCATGGCAGTATGAGTACACTTTTCTATTATTTTATCCTCAGAATCAATTTCCCCAGCGATAATGTTAAGAATTACAGGATATAAGTGCAAAACAATAATGCTGGACTGAAGCCTTATGCTAGCTGAACTTCTCTATCATATTTTTTCATTAATTAAATAGCTTTGTTAGAAGCTGATATGTCACTTGTGTAAATCTGTGGCTAACATTAAGTCATGAATAAAGAACGCAAACCGTCATAAGCAATGTCGTCTGTCTCTGAAAATGCCAGACTCTTAATGATTACTCAGACAGTGTGAATTGACCTTACAGTTCTGTGGATTTGCATTACGTGCTACTCAATACTACTACTGAAAGTTGCAAGAAATTATGTTTGAATGTGGTTGCTAAAATTGTTGAACGCCAGTAAGGTTAATTAGGTTAGGTTTGTTGATTTATATATAAGTTACGCTAGTTGAAATTCCCAATAAAGGCATATGGCACAACCTTATGTCCAAACAAATATTTGAAGAGTGGCTGGATTCACTGATGTTACTCATTAACTGGCCTGCAGTTTCATTGTTGTCGTCGTAATTCCGCAAAATTTTCTTTACGGGCGTCAATAATTCGTTTTTTATTTTTGACATAAACAAAATACGTGTTATTTGACCGAAACATCTTGCATCACGCATATCTCATTAAGGCTCCCCTATCAGTCGCTTAATTGAATTATTTTATTTTTCCCATTTTTGGAATTCTAAAAATAAATGTGTGACATTTTCTATTATAGCATGAATTCTATTTACCTTGCGTTATGGTACAAGGATCGCAGTTTACCTTTTAACGTATACTTTTAGGCCCCACAATCAGTCCAAAAATTTGTTTTATATTCTTAATTTGCTCGTCTGACTGTGGCCTATACACTTTAAAAGTTAAACTGCGGTGCTTGTGTTGTAGTGCAAGCTCAAAAGAATTCACGCTATAATAGCACATTTCACATTTTTGTTCTCAGAGTTTCAAAAACGGGAAAAATATAATAATCTAATGTGGCGACTGATGCGAAGCTTTGCTCACATAATTTTGCTATCAACAATAATCATCTGCAAGATTGGTAACATAAACCACCCACAGTGTCATTAAAATAGAGAATAATACATAACACTGCTTTCATATATATATATATATATATATATATATATATATATATATATATATATATATACATATTTATTTATTTATGTGGACATTGATTAATGTGTTTGCAGCCTCATATGCAAAGAAATTCAATTGTTCTGGTAGAGTTTGAGCTGTTAAGGAAATGTGTACTAGGAGTGGTTTGCTCCCGGAAAAAAAGTACAAAATTTTGTAGAAATATCAGTGGTTTTGTACAGGATTCTGAACAGTTATTATTTATTTAATAATCATCTTTATATAATTTAAATGTATATGTGTATGCTGTATGTAAACGCTTCTAACTACAGAAGTTAGTAAAATAACACATATTTAAACTACCAAGTTATCAGCGTCACCAAAGATTCCTAAGTTATATACCACATTATCTTAAAGTTCATTTTCTTCACTGTCCGTGTCGTCGATACCATGCAAGCTCTAGTAGTTCCCTCAAGTCAATTCCATAACGTAAACCTAGAAGTTGTACACATCTTTTAGCGTAACACGACGTTCTTACCGGCACATTGTACTCCAACACAGCAATATTGATTGCTTTTAGCGTAACACGACGTTCTTACCGGCACATTGTACTCCAACACAGCAATATTGATTGATGGAAAGCTGATTGCTTTGTTGTTGGTACGGCTACTCAAGTGTCCATCTTGTAGAGTAACGCAACTTGTACTAGAATTGTCTTACTTTAATTTGGTGATAATGAATCTCTTGGCTTGCAAAAGAAGCTAAATATATTCGTCTGAACTGCCTGTTTCCGTTCCAGAAGCGGCACATAAAATCCGTACCTATTCATTTAGCCAAAGCTTTAAATTATAAGAGGTACACATCGGGAAAATTATGGTTTCTATTTGACTTATAAACTTCTTAATGCTCCCTGAAAGCCTTTTCGCCGATAAAAGGAGTGGCCTAGAACGCGATACTGTACTGTGATTTTATGACGTCAGAAGCAAATTCAACTAACCACTTTTCAAGCATTGCAAGTAATATAGCTCTATTTATTCTGCCCAGGAAAGCCACCGAACAAAGTAATATATTGCAAATGCCTTCAAGGTTACGATGTTAACTGTGTTTGAAATTGCGGAACAAATATTTTCGACCCCTTATAATGCTCTTTTAAAGCAAAGCATTAATATTAATATTTTTATTTATTTATTTATTTATTAAGCTTTGGAATGCTCATCCACGACAGTCAGGTTATGGTGATAAAGCTGACTCATGTAATACGAGGACTAATTTGGATTTTTTGGCAATAAGATAAAAATACCAATTAAAATTTAGCCTACTTTCCGAAGTGTTAAATAAGCTTTTAAGATCACCTTCCCGAGTGTGTTTGTGTGCATGAGAACGAAAGAGAGACAGAGAGAGATAGCGTGTGTGTGTGTGTGTGATGTGTGTGTCTCAACCTAAAAACTTTTGAAACCAAGGACAGAATTTAACAAGACGTTACCAGCATAACTGATAAGTAGAGATGATGGTATATCGCGGGAAAACTTGACTGTTTGCTAGACTTCAATACATGTTCAACCTACCAGAAGATTACTGGCTCTAGCTTGTACGTGGAGCTGTTACCCTATTTGGCTGAGGCAATAAGAATCCCGCTATTGTAATATTTGATGCGTGTTATTGGTCTGCAGACAGATTCATTGTGTCAGAAGTATATTAGCGAATCATACATGTTGCAAGAATCGACAGTGTTTTCAAGGGTATGTTGGCACAAAACATTTTCGCGATATACCATCATCTCTACTGATAAGTCTATTTTCCTCAATGTGCGTGCAATTTAACCCTGAAAGTTAAAATCGTTTACGTAATCTAAGATTATTAAATTATAATATTGATTTAGACGTATGATACACGATATACACTAAAGATAAGTAATTTTGTTAAGTAATATGCGAGTAACCAGTTTAATAAATGAAGGGAAAATTTTTCAAATAAAAATATCCACCGTTTTTAAAATATTACAGATGGATGAACGAAATAAATAAGAGTCAAGACAGGTTTTTATGTAATATATGTGTACCAAGATTGATGGAATACTGAAAAAATATATATCCTAAGATATGTATTACTATACTAAAAATATAAAGATGGTGGTCATTTTGAAAATATGAAGACAGGATGAACAACATGCGCAATGTTTAAGTCAGATTTGTATGTTAGTATATGTTTAACAATATTTGTGACATTCCGTAAATATTTCCTAAAATAAGTTATATTACGCTAAAAATAAAAAAATTGCAGCCGTTGCGAAAATATAAACACTGGATGAACGAAATACACAAAAGTCAAGTCGACTTTATATGTAGTATATGTGTACAAAGTATGGCGAAACTCTGGAAAAAAGTTTACTAAGATACGATACGAAATACTATTCTAAATAAAAATGGACGCCATTTTTCTAAAATATGTACTCAGGACGAACGAAATACAAAAAAAGTCGTCTGCATTGTATGTAGTATATGTGTACCAAGTTGGATAAAATTCTAAAAAATATATCCTGAGATAAATAGCCTATCGTCGTTCGCCCTCATTTAAACAAAACTGGCATTTGGCGTTAGATTTGGTATTAAATCTAGGACAGAATTTTAAGCAAAACCGTCATAATATACAATATATTTCTTACAGAAAAATTGGAATACCTCTGATTTACAAATCGTAATATCCCATACAGTAACTAATACAGACATAAATTTGAAATAGTTGTTGTGACGCTAGATAATTTGTTTTTACCTCATCATACTCATTCATACATTTTGAAAATATATTTACCCACTGATACAACTCTTATTTTAAAGTCACTTAAATGTCATAGATAATATTACTGTGATACTAACTGCAGTGATCGTGTGGATGTGTTACAAGGAATGTAAATTGTATGTGTACATTACGTAACTTGAAATCTTGCAAACATTAAAATCCTATCCCAAAAATATTCTAATTACATAACTCCTTGCTAGGGACTGACGCAAGCCAAATACACAAGCTATATAAAAACTCTTTACATTTATTTCTAGTGTCAGAGATCTGAATTATATAAATTAACTCTTTAAAGTAGATACAAATCACTATACGTGTTCTAGTGACACGTAAAATCTCGTTATTCGCATTTGGAAGACTGGAAGACTACAATCTTGTCATAATATTTTAGTGTTCTTTCATTAGAAAATTTTCAATTAAAAGTTGGACGGTACTTTTTTGATTACAGGTATTACCCAACCCTTTGCCCGGTCCATTATCGAGCATTGTTTTGCCGGTCACACATAGGTAAATTTACTGTTGTTTTTATTTTATAATTCGACATAATTGACTTGTTTTCAGCAATGAATAAAAAAAGTACAATTTTTTTCGTTTTTTAATGTAGAAATATTTTATAATAAATAAATTTTAAGAATTATTAGAATGTTACATGTTTTCAGGCTAGTATGGATCCCATATAAATAGTAACCAGAGTAATTTGTTTTAATACTTTATAAGAGGTTATGTTTAAAAGATGGTAAAATTTTCCAACTTTGTCACAAATTTAAGAGAAGTTGATTTCATAATAGTACTAATAATAATACCATAAAAGTAATGATAATAATCGTCTATTATAATTATTTAAAGTCGAAATTATTTTCTCTTAACAGTTAGTAGCGTGTGAATTTTCCTCCTTATTGCTCCATGTGCAAAGTTATCGAAGGAAGTTATTTCATTTCGCTCTTTATTAGTGCCTCTGGAGGTGGAAAATAATGCATTTTGTATCCCTTCGACTTAATTTCACCAGAAATAGTTCGCTTATGTATTAGAAACACTTGTTACAGCACTTGCCACTTCCGCTATGTACTTGACTTGTACGATTGCTCCTGTTCTTTTTAATGTTTCGTAACATTGTACACGACTTCCTGAGCTTATTCGCTACCCTCATGATATCCGTGTCTTGTGGCTCGACACAGTATCGTGTTAACAGAACTGGAAGACTCTGGTACCAGACGGCCTATGCTGGAAAACACAACTCGAGTGTTCGTGTACTAGTCGTTTCGAATGGTCAGATTCGCATACGAACTGGCCTAGTTGAAAAGATGTATGTTCCACTATCTCGAACTCATATACGAAATAAGTGTACAAAGTGAGCACCGTTGCTCGACAAGATGGCGGCTATTCGAATGTCTATCTCAACTTACAAAATATGAGTTTCTGTGATAAATAGAGGATTAAAAATTGTTAATGAGCATAATAGAATAATCTTAATATTAGCAGAAACTATTTAGTGTGACTAACTCGACCTAACACAAAAGGAAATGTAATAATCGAAAAACAGGATTTTGCACCTTACATACAATAAATATTATACTTTTGGACTACGCTTCGAATAGTACTCGTGGTGCTATGGTAGCGTGCTTGCTTGCTAACGAACATATTCGGGTTCGAAATTCGCCACAAATAACGTTTTATTATTTCTATAAATACATTAATAATTTCATGCTAGAAAAATAACACTACGAAATATTAATTTATTTTACGTAATTTTCTGTTTTAGACACAATGAGACGAGTCTTTATCTTCTGTTTGTATAGACGAAGCAACTAATGACACAAATGTAGGCACATATAAATATTTATCTGCGCTTCTCCAATAAATGGCATTAATAAATATCACATTTTCTTAACACCAAAATGTAATTTTTAAAATAAATAACATACATTTCAACATAAAGAGTTACTTTTTCCTGTTAGATGGATTAAATAAAGAACACTTTTAGGGTAAGACTAACGAAACGAAGGCTTCAAGAAACTAAGGTTTAAGTTACATGGTTTTAACCTATTATAATATAGCCTAGTTATGTTAATAATTTCACGTAATTAATTTGAGGCAGTTTAATTAAATTTAGAGCAAATTTTGTTGAATTTTATGTTAGAGGCCAAGTACCTACTGTTAACATGTAGAATTTTTTGTCTCATTATTTTACTCAAATAAAATTAACCACTCGCATTATTTGTTCAACAGCCATCACAATTATAAAATATTACGAGAGCTTTATCCTCGGGTTTGTATATAATGAACAAAGAAATTCGAAAGTAACAAAACTGTCTGGTACTACACAATTTTTCATAACATTGTTGCTTGTTGAACTTTATGTGATTCAACAGCGAATGTTTAAATTTTATTTTACACTGTTACATCTGTTCACAGACGAATAACAAAACGTATATGAATACACAAATAATGTAAAAAAAACAACTCTGTATGTTGATTAATGGAACCTAGCACACGGTTATCTTTTCCTACGATCAATTGCCCACTCTTTACATAATGTTTTTCTTTTTTACTGTGCTGCCTGTATCTTAGTGCATTTTTGTTAATAATTTACTGAGTTCTTTGAAGCCACAAATTTGTATGTTTCAGTCAATAGCAAAATTTTGCGATTCATAAAAAGCAATGTGAGTGACTTTAACTAAAACATGTTAGTAACTATATTAACTTTAAAATAGCTTATTCAGTATTAATGCATACAGTACTATTTTTGTGATTAAGAGTGTGTAATTTTTTTTAAAAATAAATATACCATTGCAAAGAGCTTACTAACATATTTAACACTTAAGTTAATTAGTGGCGAGTCTCTATTTAAACATTATTGGGAACTTTAAAAAAAGTATATATACATAATATATATATGCATATAATTGTTGAAATCTTGCTCCATAGCTTCGGTTTTATGGCTTCTCGTATGTGAAATCCCCAATTCAGCCGCCTGCCACCACTCGAGTAGATTTTCGTATACGAATCTCGTGTACGAAGACGGCAGAATGTTCAAGCATACCAACAGCCCATTTCGAGTGGTCAGTCGGGCGATTCGCATACGAACGAAAACTCGAGCATAGGCCCTCAGCTCGAGCGTTCGTGTACGAGTCGTTTCGAATGGTCAGATTCGCATACGAAGTGGCCTAGTTGAAATGATGTATGTTCCACTATCTCGAACTCGTATACGAAATAAGTGTACGAAGTGAGCGCCGTTGGTCAACAAGATGGCGGCTATTCGAATGTCTATCTCGACATACAAAATATGAGTTTCTGTGATAACTAAGGGAGTTAAAATGCTAATCAGTATGATAACATAATCTTAATATTAGCAGAAATAATGTCAGTGTGACTAAATCGATCAAACACAAAAGGAAATGTCGTAATAATTGAAAAACAGGATTTTACGACATACATACAATAAATATAAATATTTTCGGACGTTGCTATAGAGTTACCGTAGTACAATGGGCCGACCCCCCTTGGCTCAGTTGGTTGAGCGGCCGACATTGATGCGAGGGATTCTGGGTTCGATTCCCAGGTCAGACTGGGTGTTAATTTGTGTTTGTCCATTGGGTCTGAAACCTTGTCACCATACATATTGTCTATCGAAACTTGCTGGGGTCACTCGAAATATGTCAAACCTAAAGGGGGGAATGGTTGGTGCAGTGTTTATGCAGAAGATTCCGCACCAAACATTTTTTATACAAAAAATGGTAGCGAGCTAGCTTTCTAAATAAAGTATTCGAGTTCGAAACTTCCCCCGATTGAGTTTTTTTTTATTTCAATAAATGCATTAGTAATTTCATGCTAGAAAAATAACTTTATAAAATATTAATTAATTTTACGTAATTTTCAGTTTTGGACGCAATGAAACGAATCGTTATCTTCCGTTTGTAGAGACGAAGCAACTAATGTCGCAAATGTAGGTGCATATGAATTACGCCTCATATATATTTAGCTGCGCTTCTCCTGTAAATAACATTAAATAATATCAAATTTTCTTAGACCAAATTGTAATTTTTAAAACAAATAACATAAATTTGAACATAAGAGAGTTATTCTTTCCTGTTAAGTGAATTAAATAAAAACATTTTTCGAGTAAGTCTAACGAAACTAAGGCTTCAAAAAATGAAATGCTTGAGTTACATAGTTTTAACCTATAATGATATAGGTATGTTCATTATTTCATGAATTTTTTTGAGACAATTTAGTTAAATTAGAGCAAATTATGTTGAATTTTATGTATGAGGCCAAAGAACCTACCGTCAACATGTAGAATTTTTTTTGTCTCAATGTTTTACTCAAATAAAATTAACCACCCGCCTTAATTATTTAACAGCTGTCATAATTATAAAATATTACGAGAAGGTTATTCTCGGGTTTGTCTATAATGAGCAAAGAAAATGGAAAATAACAAATCTGTCTAGTACTACACAATTTTTTACAACATTATTGATTGTTGAACTTTACATAATTAAACAAAGAATGCTTAAATTTTATTTTACCCACTGACGAATAACAAAACGTATATGATTACACAAATAATGTAAAAAAAACTCTGTATGTAGATACAGCAATGGAACCTTAGCACACTGTTATATTTTCCAACTACTCACTCTTTATAGAATGTTTTTTTATCGTGCTGTCTGTATCTTAGCGCATTTTTGTTAAAAATGTACTGAGTTTTTTGAAGGCACGAATTTGTATGTTTCAGTCAATCGCAAAAATTTATGACTCATAACATGCAATGTGAGTACCTTTAACTGAATAGTGATAGTATATTAATTTCAAAATAGCTTATTCAGAATTAATAAATACAATATTATTTAGTGATTAAGAGCGTGTAAAATATTTTCGTAAAATAAACATACTCTTGCAAAAGAGCTTACCTACTTACATTTTACCATTTTAACTCTTAACGTAATTAGTGGCGAGTTTCTATTTTAAATATTGTTGAGAACTTAAAACAAAAATGATGCATAAAATGGTTGAAATCTTGCTCCATAGCTACGGTTTCACGGCTTCGTCGTTTACGAAATCCCCAATTCGGCCGCCTGCCACCACTCGAGTAGATTTTCGTATACGAATCTCGTGTACGAGGACGGCAGAATGTTCAAGCATACCAACAGCGCATTTCAAGCGGTCAGGCGGGTGATTCGCATACGAACGAA
Organism: Medauroidea extradentata; assembly: GCA_003012365.1. Classification (NCBI taxonomy): domain Eukaryota; kingdom Metazoa; phylum Arthropoda; class Insecta; order Phasmatodea; family Phasmatidae; genus Medauroidea; species Medauroidea extradentata. Next base: position 7,446 of record PNEQ01088716.1, on the reverse strand, counting down.
AACTCTGGCATAGGCCCTCAGAACCGATGTAAAACGGAAACAAGCTGCGGTTCAACTGAGCCCAACCTTGGCCGTAGCAATCGCTGCTGGACACTGAGGTCTGCAAAGGTCGTTTTGTACAGTGTCGCACTATACACATTAATGTCACTCGACTTTTATGTATTTTTTCATGTTGTGCTATAGTATCAAAATTGCGGCCATTGAAAGTTTTTTGATCACACGGGATATCTGAGGATCCATTTCTTATATTCCCTTTTAAGTATGTTGTCAAAAGTGTAAATATTTTTTCAAAATGATGGCCATTTTTTATATATTTCGCAAACATTACATAGTGTCAGTTATATTTTTTCCCGAATTTATCAAAAATAGTAGCCTATATATGTAGCACTTAACAAAGTGGCTTGACTTAAACGCATTTTGCTCATGCTATGTTTATATTTTCCAAATGGCTGTATTTTGCAATATTTTTAATCATGAGATATCTAGGGAACCATTTTTCAGAAATTCGTCCAACTTTTTACACGTATAGTACTTAGTAATGATTCGACCGTGATTTATTTTGCTCAATTGCTCATATAATATTTCATTGTTTAAAATTGCGTATTTTTTAACTTCGTATATCCACACGAAATCTCACAGGACTATTATGTAGAATTGCTGAATACTCGGCGCAAATATAGCACTTACGGGGATTGGTGCACGGGAGACCGAAAAGTGGTTAAAGCTGCACACTGTGCCTTGTAGAGTGGCCACTGTGGTTACCTGCTAGAAGTTACGTGTCCTGACAACAAATTGGGTAGTTGCAACTTCATTTATGAGCAGTTTGTGAGGACTTTCAGAGTTCACTTACACTTCGGAATGCCTGTTCGTGAGCACGTTTTATGTCATATTATCATCAATGAGGGAGAGAATGATAATGAAAGCTTCACTTAATGACTTGAAGTACTTATATTACTGATATACCTATTTGACTAATCAGTAGTCGCTTAGAGTGAAAGGATGTTTTGTACTGAAATTTTTCATTTAGAAGCAAAATACGTAATTACTCTAGGCAACTAATGATTGGCGAAATCAGTAATATATGTACTTCAAGTCATTAAGTGAAGCTATCATTGCTATTCTCACCCTCATTGACACTTTATGACAAACCTCATGATCATCAAAGGACGTTCTGAAAGTGTACGTGAACTTAAAAATTCCTTACAAACCCTCATATGCAGTTGCAACTAACTACCAGATTTGTTTTCAGGACGAGTACCAACATGCAAGTAACCACAGAGGCCACTCTTGAAAAGCACAATGTGCAGACTGCTCTTGAAAGGCACAATGTGCAATTTAATAATTTTCTGTCTTCCATGCACGAATCCCCTTAATAATGTGACTTGACTGAGATTACATTGCTTTATTACGTGAGATTCATAAAGGCGCTATTTACCCGAATTTTGCTAACCTTTGTACAACCGACTTTAAATATTTTAGTATGGCAACAGCTTATTTTTAAAATGGCGGGCATTTAATATTTTTCTGCGTTTTTTCATGCTTCGGGAACCATTTTTTTGTGAATATAAACCAAATGTTGTGTTTTGATAGTCAATCGTACAAACTTTGATTTTAGTTGCATTTATTTTGATTGGTAGAAAGATATGAATAAATTTATGTTTTTTGTGGTTTAAGAAGCATTTTACTAACTGTAATGAATTTAATATATTGACTGTTCGTAATCATACCTTTGATATAAGTAGTCCATATTGCTCTATATCTACCACGTCATAAGGCACCCTAGAATTAGTAAATATTTATATTACACCATATTTCCGTATCTACTCCACGTATTATAACAATTGTGTTCAATTTGAAAATACACTGTGGAAAGTATGCTCATTAGTTACTCTGGCCACTTTGTCTTGTTTCACATAACTTAGAGTGCCACTCCCATCCCTTCTTTATTGCGGCTATTCAACAGCACATTTTCCACTAGGAATCGTGAAACACAATACTTCAAGAAATTTTTAGGCACATGTTTAAAAAGGCTCTTTGTTCGTCTGTGTAAAGTAGGATTTTGTTGTTGTTTTTCAGGTAGAAATCAGAACGTTTCGACTTGTTATTCTAAGTAATCTTAGACGAGGTTTCGCTTTGTAACTAAAAAATTAATTATTATGTTTAATATGCGTCCTTTTCGATAAATTTAACTATATGTTCGTTCATAACTATCATTATGTAAATTAATATGTAAAGGACATTCTGTCTGTAGTATAATATTAAATACATCGTATTCATAAGAAATAAGAAACAAGCTGGAATGGCAAATGTGGTAGTTTTGTCCAGAACAAAATAAATTACAGGCATTATTTGCGAGTCTTTATAACCACCTTATCAGTGTTTCTCTGCACTTTGTTTTCAGTTTCGAAACTCTCGCTCTCTCTTTCTATTCCTCCTAGTTGTATTTTCTTTAAAACCTATCACATTAATATTCATATTGATTTCATCGTGGTTTAGAAAGCGGTGGATAAACACTCTCCTTGAATTCGGAAGAACACGTGTCCGATCCCCGCCTCCGGCTGATTTGATTTCGGTTTTCCAGGTTAGTTTTTAAAATTAGTCTAAGCGAATGGTGGGATGGTTCCGTAACACATGCCTTGACCGACTGCATCCTCCCTTCCTCCGTGTAGCCTATCTCTACCAAGGCCTTGTCCTGTTCGAGGGCATGTAAATACCAACCAACTAATTAAATATAATCCGAAAATGAACATCAGCTGGAAGAGGTCTGCTGAAAACATAATCTTGTGCCCTGTGAATAATCTTGAGACCAGGCTTACCAATGCACTAGTCATTTGCTATAGTAAGTAACTAAAATATCTCAAAGTTGAAGTTCCTTTCAAAATCAACGATCTCGAATCTTAATGCAGAAGTAACAAATGTCTTTTTGTATTGGGTAACGGGCAGTTTAGATTATAATGATATAAACGTAGATAACGGTAAGGCTGTAATAGAGTAGTTATGGTGCAAGTATCTGAATCTTGAACAAGACAATTTAGTTTTAAGCTAATGGTGGAAAAGAGCAGATTTATAGCGACAGTTTTGCTACACTGATTTATATATCAGCACAGTCAATGAAATAATACGTTACTACCTTAACTATATTATAATTACTTGAACCAGAGACTTTAGATTCTAACTGTCTCTGACTTGGAAAAGGCCGCGAAAAATTGTTGTGATATTGTGGTGTTTTTTATAGCATACTATGTCGGCCATAAAATAAAAATAACTTTCATTGCTCTTCAATTTTACGATGTACTTGCATAATGCCACCTATCAAGCATGGAGCATAAACTACTGCATAGAGACAAGAGAGAACGCTGTTATTCTGATGAATTGTTTGAAACTAGGTAATATTGTATTCAGGTTTATAGAATCAACAAGACAACCGCATGTAATGTACAATGATTATGGAGGGATAATGGAATAGTGTGCAGTGCACAATGTAAAAATGAAAATGGTAAATGATTTTTACCTCCTGCAGCAACCTGAAATACTAATAATATAATTTGTAAATATTTTAAGTAAGTGTTGTTGCGTGCCATGTACCTGGAGGCCGGTGGTCGGCGGCTGTTTCGTAACACTTTGTTGACTGGCCCCTGTCTCACAAGCTAGGTGGCAATGTGATGGAAGTCACGCCGAAGCTACGTCATAGATACCTGTCCCAACTGCGTCTTAACCCTACGAGGGTGGCCTACGTGACTCAAGTAATGTCCGAAACACGTTTATATATATATATATATATATATATATATATATATATATATATTAGACCCCTGAAATACGGGGAGTCCCAAACTTTCCTGACGAGTATATAAGCGCCGAATCGACAACTTTGGGCAGAGTTCGCTATTGGTAGTGCTAGAGGAAGGTGTTATGCTTGTGGAGAGAGACTGGTGAAGACATCTTGGTGACGTCAGAGTCTACTGTGAGGCGGCAGGCGGCTACCTTCGGAGCAGTGTTGGACGAAACAAGAGGATTGCTGCGGCGGGCTGACGAGCGAAGAGGAGGTACGCGATGGAAGTCGAACCGAAGACCTCAAGAGTGAAGACGGCGGTGCACTCGGGGTTCTGGTTCTGTGCAGCGCACGGCGATTCATTACCACTGCGGAATATTAAGGTTTACACTGTCACTATTTGAGAGACTGTTGATTGAATATATGACTGAATTTTATTGTGAATTGTAGTGTTTAATTAATTGATGGTATACTTTTTTGTACTTTAATTGTCATAGGTAATTAACGTGTCTGTGACACAGGAGTAACTGTGTGCATAATTAATTGTGTTATGAAAGTTATAGTTGATTGCTGTTTGGTGTTTTTGTAAACTTTGTGAGCTAGTAAATCAGTAACTTAATTCAACTCTTTTATTTCTAATTATAAGACCTCTATCCCAAAATAACTTATGGGTATTGCACACATATAAAATTTTTGCTCAAACTTGTAACAGTAGATTTCAATGAGAAAAAAACTGAGGGGTAAATGCTTCCATACGGCTCCTCTTCCATATTGAGTACTTCACTGATAAGATGCTATGGTTAACGAATTTAAAAATGGGTCATTTATACCCTCAGCATGCTTTTGCTTGGCGGTTATTAATATGTTGGATATATTTCTCTCCGAACCGGTTTTTATTGTTAAGAGTAACAAATTAAAATGCAATGGCGCATGTGACAAAAGAAAAGAAATTAGCCACCATGAATGGGGGAGGGGAAATGTAACCATACGATCGTTGGGTCATATTGTTCTTGAGGTAATATAGATTTCCAAAGTCACGCCCAGCCTACCCTCGGCATCATTAATAACAATCCAGCGCAAGGGGCCGGGTGAACCACCTACCAGCTTTCTGTTTTCTGCGTGCCACCAGATATTGTCTCCCGGAACCCATTTCTTGCGCCTTCCTTCGGAGTGGCAACACTGCCATTCACCATTCTCCCATTCAACCTATTCATCTTTCACATCGCAGCACCACACCCCGGTCTGAAACAGATAATGCCAAGAAAATGTATTCACGTCATTACTATAACTTTCTGTCTCTACACTATACACTACTCTGGGCTTCAGAAATGCTTTCACGATATGTCAGTGCGACAAAATTTTCCTGGTATAATTTTACGTGTTGTGTTTTGAAGCATTTTATAATATAATAATAAAAATAATATTTCAAACGTAAAAAGTGTTTAAATAAATATATCTTATGTTGTCACATTTATTCAGATCGCACTTTACGATTTTGACTAAGCGGTTTTTATGTTTTTGAGTTGTCACAACAATTTAATTTCGTTGTTTTAAAACAGCTTTAAAATGTAACATTTCATTTACTGCTGTAGAATTTCACTTCATTATAGCGTGTCAGTTATAGGTAGGGACCGGAAAACTTCACGGAATCAACGACCTGCTTGCTAGAATGCACTGTCCTGTACATACTCAAGCCACGACCACTTGTCCACTAGCTGCTACTCAATGGAAGATCGGACAGTGAACGAATAGACGTGGGTTGAATATGCATAGGACAATGGAGGTCATGAAATCCATGAAATTTTCCGGCCCTTAGTTATAGGTATACGTAAAATACATACGCAAACCATGGACACTAGTTGGCTCTTGAAGAAATTTGATTAGTTACGAAACTCATATTTTGAATCTTTGTTTAGCAACCAATGTGTCTAACAACTTTCTCCATGGTTAGGTTAAGTAGTTATCTCACTGTACCAAAGAAAATTGCTATTTTTACAAAAAATATTCTGTAATATTTATTAACTTAGTATATATCTAGAAGTATTATAATATTAATGCAGCAAGACACAGTTTTTGTATGATCTTTAGCCTTAAAATCTCCTTGCACAAATTTTACAAAATAATTGATATGAAAAGGATAAATTGAAATCTAAACTATTTCCACTTCACCAATAATTGCAACAAGGACCAATCCTTCCCCATATCGGTAGAAAAATGTCTAGAAAAATGTTGAAGAACAATTCTAAACATATATTCTGAGCAAGTATACTTCCATTTGCATGTACAGTAACTGGCGACATTATTCCAGCCCGAAACAACACTCCATCACTGTCACATGGATAATTTGTTACTTTCCACCAATTTATTTCGTTCTAAATATTTTACGTCTATCCATTTTTCGTCTCACCCACCATATTTATTGTCATTTACATTAATATTCTACAATTTGTGAACCAAGCGAGTTGGCGTAAAGGGAACATTTTGGACTCGAATACGGGAGGACCCGGGTTCGATACCCAGCTTCGGCCGTTCTGACTTCGGTTTTCCATGGTTTTCTGAAATCATTTCAGGCGAATTCTGGGATGGTTCCTAACAGAGGTCATGGCCGACGCCTCTCCCAACTCCCGTCATTGTACCAAGTTTTCTGTCACAGTTTCTAGAGACATCCGACTTACCTACGAACAATTTGTCAATAATATATTTTGAGTGTAATATAAAATATCAAGTAACTTAAACATGCATAGAGATCCGGAAATTTCGCCGGTTCAACGAGCTGGACTCCACAGTCTTGAGTACACTATGTGCTCAGTTACTTGTACATTGGCTGCTGCTCCACTGAGTGGCCAATTGTACAAGGTAGCGTGGAGTCAGTGAGTGTCTTCATGCAGGTCTGCTATTGGTTCTCATGGAAGAGTTTCAATAACAGTGACCCAATCGCATAAGCTATGGACGTGTACAGCAGTTTGAAATCGAACGTCATCTCAAATGAATTTGTGGCATTTTCGACTCTTAACACATATTTTCACATAAAATTCACATTTCTAATGTCTCTGTATAGAGTACGCCAACAAAACTACATTATTACTTCTGAACTATATACACAGTTAACTGCATGAATATTGGCATGTTAATACTTTGAACTGCCAATCTAATAAAATACATACCTTCACAATAACGTAATTATAAATCAATCTACATGTCAGCTTACACAAATATTATCTAATATCTAAGTTCATACTTTTAAAATTTACGAGTCCAGACAGTAGTAATTTAGTTGTAGGGAATGATAGTTACCAGTTATGTTATGATGAAAAAATATGTTGTAATTAAATATATTAATCAATATTTTTGGTCAATTTCCGCATAAAATCATACCCACTTCAAACGAAAAATTTGAGATATCCCATTGGTTCCCCGATTTTTGGTGGTCGATAGATTAACTGTCAAGACCGTCTAAAAATGTTGAACCATGAATGGGTCTATGTCAGTTCTACGACTCGTCTCTTCCCCGAACGTTTTTTTTCCTCTCCCCACTACGCTGGGGGTTGTACGAGGGGGTGTTGCGGGCGATGACACATGATGGAAGCTGTGACCAATAGGGAGGTTGTTTCTTTTTTCTTTTCTTTGACGATGCGCGCGCACACTCATACACTGTCGCGGAGAGGTGGGAACGA
>PNEQ01088715.1:0-54705 GCA_003012365.1 Medauroidea extradentata | reverse complement strand
CTTATTTTTAGTTTTATTTTAACAGTCATTTATTTAGCAATGGAGTATGTCCAAGTAAATAAATCCAGTCATGAATACACGACTAACGAAATACCCAAAAGTCAGGCCAGTATGCTAAATAAGTACAAGGCAGCTACAAGTGACTTACATTAATAGAGGTGTGCGTGCACCCGACATTTTCGGATACGGTTCGAATCCGTTAACACCCGAACGAGGAATCAATGTGCATAAATGGATCCGATGTATTTCGTATCCTTGGAAATACTACATCCCGGGCTGAAACACATCGGCTGTAAAAATTAATACTACCACTATTATTACGTACCTATTTAAAATATAACGTAATAAGGAAAAGAAAATATACATATTTTGTGCGATACGTGACATTCGTTATAATTTTTAAAACGTTTAAACAATTTTCAATCGTAATTAATTACTTACGAGCACATGACACCAGGAAAAAAATTTCCTACCTTCTTGTATTCATTCATACTGATAATAATACAGAAATTGATAAACTATTGTAACATTTATTTTCATATTCTGAAACTATTTATGATACAAAAAGTTTTGTAGCATCTAAATAGTGCAAAATTATGTCAAGGGTCCTTAATGGCCGGCTTAAAAATATTTTGAAATATTAAAAATGTTTTCGCTTAATATTTTTGAACACGCCGTTCAGCATTCAGTTCTGCCGAGTTTTTTCCCCTTCCAAATCTTTCCCAGGCATCTATACACAGTTTTTTGTCAGTATCCTTCACGAGCCCACACCCAACTTACCAAAGTTTCACCGCAGTCTGACAAACGTTACAGAAACTCATACATATATGTATATACAAACCATGAAGCTAGAGAACACAGTTTTTTATTTTTTAATTAAATAGAGCTGGTATCGTGTCCAAGAAGTGTATTTTGCGCTCTATCTAGCGGTATAGAGCACTATGTCCAAGTACAAAAATAGCTAAGGCAGTTGGAAAGAACATACTGTCCAATTTAGTTCAGAAGCAAAAAATGCGACGTGGGCCTGGTTTTCTATACTTCTCTATAAGTTAGAACTATAAAACACAATGTGGGCATAGTGCAGTGCACCTTACAACAGGTTCTGCCAAGCAGAATTGTAACCTCATATTAAATGTTTGGTGACGAGAATTTGTTCTGTTACGTGTCCTGTATGTGCCAACTTTAGGGTCTCTGACACCAACCATACATTAACAGAGAGTAAAATGAAGAAAATGAGCAACATGCCAATCCTGACCTCATGGGAACGGTAGCAGAAGGTGTGTCTATGTTCGAGCAGGTATCATGGGCACTACGTGGAACAAGACGATTTTAAGCAATTGAATCCACTTTATCAGGTAAAAGTGCATCATTTATTCACTAGAAAACAAGTGTTCGTAAAGAAAATGTTCTTCTATCAATGTTATTCAAGTACTACTACAGGAGAACATTGGTACGCTATAGTTGAAACCCTCCTATGACGGTGATTTTGACCCACTTGACCTTAACAGGTTGAAATTGAGAAGTGAAAGGTTAGAGGGCAAGATTCCAACAGCTTGATCAATCAAGTGAGCAGTCCTCCAATGCCTTGACTAAAATTCTATGATAATGTCACTGTTACCTTATGTACAAAGTATTTATCATTTCTTGTAGAAGAATCTTCAGCAAAGCAGTGTCGATAACAGAATAAACGTAGATTAATGTTTGGACTGCTCGGGATTTTGATCAAGTTAACATGATGCATTCATGTTAGGTTTAAATTTTGAAATGTTCCCGGGTAGCTAGGGAAACAGCCTTACAGCTTTAGCTGTACAGTTTTAGTTGTTTTTTAGTATATTTAAAGTAGACTAGTGATCTAAAAAAATGTAACTGTGGTCGGTGTTCTAGGAGTAGTGGTAGTAAGACCAGGTCACTTTGGAATATTTCTGCTCCAAGAAGAAGAGTAATAAAATGCATGCGGCATAGAGTCGCTGATTTTTGGTCAAAAGAATTTTACGCCAGCTTGTTTCAATGCCTTATGATTAAGGGACCCCTGATTTTCACGAAAGTAATTTAGCCGCACTTAGTTTCAGCGACTTACGTGCACATCTGCAGTTGTACTTCATGGTTATTGGCAGCGTGTATTTGTGAAGTGATGTCTCTCAGTTGACTTTGCCAATCACAATAACCTTACTACAACTTCACATGTCTGTGATTTGCCAGTAAAACACCAAGACACGTCAGAGCTAAGACGACCAATCACTGATTACGAAGCTGAGCTGCAGATATGGTAGTAAATAGATATGTCCAAATATCGCGTTATTGTATGACAACAGGCTAGAATTGCCTCGCCTATATTCCCTTGAACACACTTCGATATTTGATTGTCTCCTGGCATTCGTTCGTATCTTTATGTAACCGCAACACAGGTTAGTGGACGTTTGACAGTTGACTTTATGATTATAGCACTGGTTGTAAACGGCCTTCAGATCGTCCATGCAAACTATCCGCCTACAGCTCAAGTCAGCTGAACATACAGTAGTTTGGAATCCAGGCTGCTGTCACATAATTTCTCAAAATTAGCAGGTCTCTAATAATTAGTGATTGGCAGGTACGGGAATATTTCGTGGATTCAGTGACCTGCATGTTAGACTCAACTATCCTGTATATGCTCAAGCCCCAACCATCTGTCCATTAGCTTATACTCAGTGTAACAGAAGACATTGAACGAATAGACTGGGTTTGAGTGTGCACAGTGGCGGCTCGTGGCTTGTTGCCAGGTGGGGCTGCAGATAGTCGGAACTGTACACTCTTGATGATATATTTGCCGGCTACTAAATGTGTTGTGACCACTCAGTAGTAAGGTACACCTTCACATCAGCGTGTCAGTGGTTGTAGAGTCAACCAGCGCACAACCCTGTACAGCTCGTGGCAACGGCAGCCCTACCTGGCAACAACCCACGAGCCGTCACTGAGTATGCATAGGACAATTTATTCTAACATTGAATTCGCAAAATTGTCCTATCCCTAGTGATTGGTCGTATAGGACTAGTGGTGATAAGGTCAGGTCACATTGGAACGTTTGTGGCTCGGCAGAAAAGTGATACAATGGGTAGAGGTGTTGATAGCCTGCATCGCGAAAATATTTTGTGCCAACATACCCTTTAAAACGCTGCAGTTTCTTGCAACATATATGATTCCAGTGACGGATTTAAGGGAGTGGCTATCTGGCTGAAGGCCCCCCTTCCCCCAAAAAATCGTGTTCAACATTACGTAGCCAAAGTATCACCAGTCGCCTCAAGAAAACTGGGGTTTTGTTCTATGATGATCCAAGTACATTTAATGTGTCCTACTGGTATGTATGATATTTTTAATGTTCTATAACAGTAAACAACAACAATTTTGAGATGGCTGTTATTATTTACAATACATAAAATCACGTAAGTCGTCCTCAAAACGTGTTTCTAAATCCACCACTGTATGATTCGGTTATATACGTCTAACGCAATGTAGCTGTCTGCAGACCAATGGCAGACATCAAATATTACGATATCGGGATTCTTATTGGCTCAGTCAAATAGGGTAACCACACCAGGTACAAGGTAAATCAGTTATCTTCTTGTAAGCTGAGCGTATATTGAAACCCAGCAAACAGTCGAGTTTTCCCGCGATAAACCATGATCTCTAACAATGTGTGATGTGATACAAACCTGGCTTCTCCTCGAGGGACTGAGGAATTATCTCGGCCTTATTCATTGGACGGAAGGGGCAGTGCACAGTGGAACGGGGTATTTAACGGCGCGAAGGGGGCAGCTTTTATCGGATCTGTCAATATTGGCAGAGCGGGCAGCAGGGGTGTAATGGACTCCTGCTAGGGTGGAAGTGAGGGGTAGAAGGGAGGGTTTATAGTCGGCGATGATCTGGTCGATGTGTTTGATGAGAGCCAACAACGACCGCGGGACCTCCGTCAGCTGTCCTGTCCGCCGTCTGTGGGCCCAGAACAGCGCACAGTGCAGAAGCGCAGCTCACTTATGTCGTGTTGCAACCTGTATCAGTCACATTCACTTTACCCTTGTAGCCGTACAGTGTCAGTTAGGAATAAATGTTGCAATTTGCTACTTCTCATAATATATATCATAAAGATAGACACTTACAAATGAGAAACCTTCCCCGTTTTCAAATATGTTTAATACGCTTTCATTGGTTTCACCGGTATGTAGCTTATGTATGTAGATATGTATGTATGTATGTATGTATGTATGTATGTATGTATGTATGTATGTATGTATGTGTGCATGTGTGTAGGTGTGTGTATGTATGTAACCTATGTGTGTATGTATGTATGTATGTATGTATTTATGTATGTATGTATGTATGTATGTATGTATGTATGTATTTATGTATGTATGTAACAGTGTAACGTAATCTTTCAAATTTATTTTCACCAACTTCCTGACATCCCAATAACTTTAAAATTTTACACGCGTATTAACCACCGATGACAGAAAAATAATCTTATTGCTACGACTAACTATTCTCACAAGTTATAACATAAACAGTTTTCTGACTGCAACATAAATATTTAATGTTTTAAAATCAAAACTATTAAAATTTTAATTTAGAAATAAATCAATGCTTATTTCTTCCATTTTGTTTTATGACTAAAAAAGAAATGAGTTGAAAGTTTTCTTTAAATGTAAAGATTATGTTCAAAAGTGATAGGAAAGCCCATAATTCAGTATTACTTAATTTTTAATAAGCTTAAAATAAGATTACAGTATTTGTGAAAAAATGTGGGTTTCTCCCTACTTATTTTTCATAATGACGCTACCTTTACGAATATCTAGCTATAAAAATGTAACACAACTAATATTAAGCACCCCACACTTTTTCCTACATAGAAGATAATTGATCACTAACTTTATTCTTACTTCAATCTTATTCAAAAATTAAGTTACGTTATGAAGTATTCTACAGATATTAAACAAAATCTTTTTTTTTTTTTTTTACCTGAAATGTCACTATACATTTTACAGTTTGTACGTCACAAGAAAATTGAGTGGAAAAAAACGTTATTTTAAATGATTTTTAAAGAAATATTTCTCCAGAACTGTTACGTACAACAGTGTTTGCTTAAAAGACTTAGCTTTCATTTAAATCCACTGAAAATTTATTTATTTTAATATTTTTTACTATTTAAATTCTGTGGCTTCAACATTTGTAGGTAAAGTCCTTAACGAGTACTGCTACAGAAAGAGAGTTCAGGAAAATATATTGTAAAATTTTTATGCCAGGCTAATTTTAAAATTCCATTCTAAATATCAAACATTACTCATACAATTTATGCAATTTCTGAGCATTGCAGTTACTTATTTTAAAGAAAGTTTTTTTTAAAAATTGATGTATTAATAAATAGTTTTCACACCAATATATGATCTGAAATTTATGATGGTAAGTTTGTCAGACTCGTGCCGCCTGCATGAACGTTCAAGTTTCAGAAGTGACGAAGCTATGAGGTCGACCTTGAGGCATGCATCAAATGCCACTGCGCCAAAACGAGCCAAGAGCCTAATTATCGCACAAGAATTCCGCCGATCCATTTTTACTATATGACTTAAAGCGGTTAACATATAATTTTATTCGGTGGAAAGTTTGTTGACAAATTCAGTGCACTTTTGTACATCAGTTTCGCATACATCCAGTTAGTATATTATTAAATACGGCAGTCTGAAAAGGCCGTTATTAAAATCAATGTTAGTAGGGTTAGGAACAGTGGTTTTAATATACATGGTATCTTAACAATCATATTCCGTTCTTGACCGAAATGTGTTTTCTTTTAGTACATTGGCACAATGTGCAAATAGCTTCGTAAAAACTTGGTTAGAAAAATTTGTTTGTGTATTTCTTACTGTTAAACGTGTTTGCAATATGTTTGTCTTCGAAAAGAAGATACACTTCAATATACGTTTTTATCGTTTTGAAAATTACGGCCGCTTATTAAAAACATGATTGCCAGCTCCTCAAAAGTGGTAAATATGGTTTCATAGCGTTGCTGTAGCTGGGAAAGTATCAGTCGTAATCGTAAAACAAAATTGTAAGAGATCTGTTTTGGAGTTTTACCACATACTTTCTGTAAATAAAACAATCATGTCATCCCATAAAGTCGCATTGATAAACACTTGCAATGAAAACACTGCAGGCTAGTTTTGTTCTCTGTGCTTAGAGTTGAAGCTGTGTAAGGCACTTATTGTTTAGTTTGGTTTATGCGGTTCCGGATAAAGTAAGCACTAAAAATAAACCTGCTAAATGTTTATTTCCAGCAAATTAGTATCACTCCGCGCGTAACGTCTAAGAACGGGATACGTCTAACCTGGACACGTCACTTGATGTTTGCGCGTGCAAGTAGGAACCTATATGGTACAAAGAAAGTTTATATAACTACATAAATATGTCGGATTCATTTGTTTTTATTGCAGTATTGTTGTATTTATATAAGAAAATACACGGAACTACATTGCACAATCTGCTACCAACACTACAAAATGTTGAATTTTATGCAGTCACGGCTAGTGATTTATTTTTACACGGGTTAAATCTTTATTGCTCACTTTATCCTGAACGGTCGTTATTATTGTAATAGTTAAGAAATAATTCATGCTTTTCTTTTGAAAAATGTTCATATTAACAGTTACATGCTGCTCTTGTTTAATATAATGATAAACTACTTCTCAAATTTAAGTTTAAGTAGATACCAAAAGAAATAGACTACAAAAACGTCCGAAATTATCAGTACGGTATTTTAAAATTTACCGAGTCTCTCGTATGTAACTAAACTGTAGTATAGGCCTATAGTTTGGACATGTACCACACGTGTTGATAGGAATGCTGAGAATATGCAGTGGCGAAGAAATTTCCCTTGTAGTTATACGTATCCCATTAAAGTATGCGGAGAAGTAGTACGTAATAGGCAATTATAATATTGCAATAAAAACCTTGGTATTATATCAAAATTAAGAATTAACAAGGATAACAATAAATTTTATAGACACAAAAATATAATTTTCTTTTTAATATACCACGTTAATTTAAACTAACTTCCGGTGAATAGATAATAGTAAGATGTGTAGAGAGCAGCTGCCGTTGATAAAACTCGTGCAACATTACATATCATTAGCAGTGCAATAACATTGTTTGTGACTTGGTGAATTATTCATGTTTCAGCTATCCGTTACATGCACCGCACGTTTATTCGTTCTAAACCTTTTTTTGTAGGAGACATTATTTCGTATTATTTAAAATATTCGTGCATCAATTTCCACGTATTGTACATGCCCCAAGTACTATCATAGAAAAAATTATTGGTAGGCCTACTATTAAAACCGTTTTAAAAACGAGGATTCTTAATTTTCTTTTATTTAATATTACTTCGTATTAAATGTTACAAGTATATTCATAAGAGAAATGTTTTGTAGTTTTTAGTACGTTTTAAAGATATAGTAAATTGTTTATTTATTATTATTTTATTTACACTTGACGTAGTAACGAAATAATCCAGAGATTAAAATGTTGACTGTTTGAGACAAACGGGAACGGCTTGCTTTACAAGTATCTCGGCAAAACAGAGCCAAAAACATATTATAAAAAAGGTAAAAGTTGTTGGCTTATCTGCCACGTCAATATCAGAGAAAATTTTTAGATTTCGTAGCCTATGTAAACGCACGTTTCAATAAATCGTTAATGACTGATCATAAATCAATTGACAGGAAAAAAATATATATACCCTGATATTTGCTTGTTGAGAAAGCAATGAAATATTTAAATAAATAATAATAACATTAATTATCAAACATTTAAATTTTTTAGGCTTATTCATTAACTAAGAAAAAAATTATAAGTATGTTTCTGTTTCTATAAAATTGTAACCTAAACGAGTGTTATTTTTTAAATATATGAATTTGCAAGATAGTCACACAAGGGTTTTAATTCAATTAATTAATTAAGTTTGAAAACTAAACAAGGGATTCTGAACAATGGAATAACCATTTTGTACTGCTGCTGCGATCTACCGGAGAACCATGAACTTGAATAAGGAAGGTTTCAAAGAATGACGCTAGATGTCAAGAGAATCGCCATTGGAACGTCGGTAGTTGCACGCTACTGTGCAACAGATGGTACAACTTGTTTCATACAGTTACCCTCATAGGCCTTCGTAACTTGTATAGCAAAAACTAATCCTTAACCGAAGATTACCGAAGTTTTCCTCCTCCGTCAGACAACCTAGCAACAAAAAATCATTGGTACATTAATTTAATTAAAATATACTTTGCATATAAAATGACGCATTTAATTCGTAAATAGTAAGTTTTATTCCGTATGTTGAAAAGCTAAATGTATTTATGAAAATCATACTGCCAACATGGCTATTCTGAAATATCTCTCTCAATCATTCATGGTGCATGTTCTGACGTTGGTATTAGAGTAGGGGTATTTTCGACCTAATTCGGGCATCTTCGGTGAAAATATGGTTCTCATTGTTTAACATGGGAGTTAGCAATCTTATAATATGCTCCTTGACCGTTGTGTGTAACGTAACTCTGATGCTGTACACCGACACACGAAACTGCAGTTTCCGAAACCTCGCTTAGTAAACTGAGGTTTCAAGGAAGTGTTTATACCATTCATGAAATGTCAGTTAGGGAAACTTACGTCTGAGTGTGTCAAAAACTACTGCAGGTGTCAAAATAAGTTAATACTTTTTTTTATTGATTTTTATTGCATCTAAAAGACCATACATAATGGTATAGGACATGTCAAAAAATATTATAAGCCTATTTACATACTAAAAAAATGTATATATATGAACACATAAAAGACGACACACAGACACACGAGTCTTAGCACATACACTTGTACATAACATCCAGTCCTTCATTTATCCTTCCGTAGAGCATTATCTTACATGATGTAAAACTTGCCTTAAGAATACCTGCAATACTATATAAATACAACAAAAGGTATAACTGTAGTCGAGAACAAGTATATATGGAATTACAATCTATGAATACAATTTACAAAGAATGAAACTAACAGTTTGGTAACATAACACTTTGCCAATATCATTTCACTGCCTTTATTAATTGTTTTATATTTAAAAAAAAAATACATATTTCTATGTGAAGTTAGAAAGATGGGTTGGAAAATTCACTCATATCATAATATGATTTATTAACTAAAAATGCAAAATTTTAGAGTTTGAGGTCGCATATTGAACAATCTTACACCAGAATTATTTACAGACTTATTGTTCTTGTGTGGAATACTCTAGGGTAATGGAAGATAAACAATACGGAAACGGATAGAATATTATAGAAATCACACTCATTTACTTATTCCAGTGGACAATTTTACCCCATAGCGAACCTTTTGGAAATTGTGAAATTTCAGTTGTTACTAATTTCTTAACACACAAACGCAACTAATTTCTAATGACACAATAGGCCTACAATATCTTTCAACCAACTGGCACAGTACTTCGTTTCTGGCTTTAATTTGTGGGAAACAGTTTAGACGTTTACACCGTACACAAAACTTAGCTTTCGTCATGAAACTTGAATTACAAACTCGGGTTTCCCTCGGCAACGAAACCTCACAGCGCTCAAACAGCAGTTTCCGATAGCCAGGTTTCCGAAACTGCACTTTAGTGTGTCGGTGTATTCATACTGTACGTAAATAAGAAATATAGGGTTACAGAAAAAGAATAAACATGCTGCATAAAAAAGAAAAAAGATACACCCTTACTTCCAACAATGAATAAGTAATATGCATGAAACCGTTGACACAAGAAATTCTTGTACTTTATATGTCAATAACTTTCAAATAAATTTTTAAATAATAATTGGAACGCTAACCTATTTGTTTTGAAATGAAAAAAAAAATTATTGCAAATAAATTAACGCAGAAATATTTGTGCACATTTGTAAAGAGTTCATGTTAATTACTACCATAATTTTTCTTCTGCGACGGTTTTCTGTCTCACTAAAAATATTAGTAGCAGTAAAGTTCACGGTTTATTTTAGTATAACGTACAAAAAGTTTGTAATAAGTGACAAGACCCCAAAGTGGATTGTGTTTTATATCCAATACTCTGTTGATAAACATGTATTTGTTCTTTTAGGAATGAAAAAAAATATAGAAAGGTTCGAGACATATTTCTTTTAGTACCTACGTGAGTGGAAATGTTTTGAAAATAGATTGGGATTATCACATGTACATTTTGCTCTATTTACGTGGGTTGATAAATTTATACTACTACTAACCGGCCACCAATTTATACTACATTGTATCAAAATTCCTGTTCAAATTTATGTGCTCTATGGAATGTCTTACGTTGGAAGGTGCCATCTACAAATTAAGTAATAGTTAGGGACCCTTGTTTTCCGCGAAAATAATTTTGCCTCACTTTGTTTCCGTGCCTTACGTGCACATCTGCAGTTCTGCTTCGTGCTCAGTGATTGGATATTTTAACTGCCACGAGCCTTGGGATTCTACCGGCAAATTACAGACGTGTGTTGTTGCAGGAACGTTATTGTAATTGGCTCAGTCAAATGAGATACGGCTCTTCACATATACTGTACACGCTGCCAATAATCTTGAAGCAGAATTGCAGATGTGCACGTAAGGCGCTGAAAAAAAGTGGGGCAAAATTCTTTACGCGAAAAATAGAGGTCGCTAGGCATAGTTTCTCATAGAAAGTGCAGCAAAAAATATGCCTGTAAAGTAGTTAAGATAGGCCATAATTTCTTACGGGAAACTGAAATATTATTTAACGCAATTGCTATAACGTTTTCCCCAAGTGGCAGGCATACACAGAAGCAATCCTATAAAGTATTCGGCTTCAGTAACATAACATCCTATGTAGGTTTTGTGATGGTTTATATTTTGTTTTCTGTATATCTGTGTACTACTCAGGTGACCGGTTAGCTCAAACATTACATAGAATTTTATACTCTAAATTCCAGATGGTTTCAACAAAGTTTATTTCACAAGTCACAGAAGCTAAAGGAAATAAAATGAAAACGAGTTCGTTTCTTACAGAATGAGGGAAAGACACGCACAGAGACAATAAGACAATCATTTAAGTAGTAAGGTTGCTTTTGGGTAGCAATTATAAGTTAGAACATAGGCCTACTGTCTGTAGGCGCGACTACTGAAATATGACTATGAGAAAAATATTATAAGAATGTTATGAAGATTAAACACACAGAATAGAGGAAATGAACCTAGGGATCTTTAGTACAGATTACCTAATGTAAATGCAGCAAACACATGCGAGAGAATCAGACTGCATCATCATATTGTCCTTCCAGTAACTCACTGCAGAATACATTGTTCTTGGAACCAACGTGCTGGCCGACTCTGCCGCATTGAAATAAAGTTCACAATACCGTGTCTTCTTCTTCTTCGTGAAATTCCTAAACCAGCTAATCGTCGCCAATGCATGTTCATCGTCCTGGGAATTATTCCTTAGCCAGGAATATCAGAATCCTAAGACGGAGTCGTCACTGCCTCTTGGCGGTACCAAAACCTTTCTTCTTCCCCAATCTCCATAGCCCATCAACCATTTTTAAATCGTCCTCACTACAATACATTCTTCCAAGGCATTCTCTTAGCCTACTATTACAACTAATCGATTATAAAGGTATTTTTTAAAAATATACACAAAGAGAAATATGCCAACAGCCATGCTTGAAACTTAAATAAGTAACATTATATAGAAAAGACATCAACAAAATTATTAAATATTCTAAGGTATTACGTTTACAGTTAAAAATAATTCTGCAATATATATATATATATATATATATATATATATATATATATATATATATATATAGACACACACACATAAGTAAATTATATATATTACAGCTTACTTCAAGGCGGATAGTCTCTTAAACGAAGACAAAGATAATATACGAAGGTAAAGAGAAGTAAATACTGCTGTTCATGTCTGTGTCTATTTAAATTATAAGAGTTTGTCCAGTATTTCGTCTGCGCATTTTAGAGTTAGCACTGAGTAAGGGAAAGGTCCTTACTCAATGGTGTTAGTGAATAATGTTGTACCTTTTCCGACCAACATTTATGTTACTAGCTGATGCATTAAAATCTGAAGAAATAAGCAGTTGCATTTCGTTTTCAAGTTTTTTTAGTAGACAACTTTTTAAAATGCCGAACGTGTACAAAAGAGTGGTGTTCGTTAATGTAACAGGTCTACGGGAATTTCAATAAAAAACTTTTTTGAACTTGAAATATAAATTAATGATCTGCTTATTCTTAGTCAATATTAATTACTTTACAGCAAACAACCATTAAAATAAATACGTAATGTACCAGGTTCAAGTCGTGTAGGGGCCTATAAGCGGAGTTAATTTATTAACGCTCGATAAAGAGAAGGGATAAGTTTGACGCTAGTTTCTGTCTGTAGTTTCATAGCTCAATTAATTTTTATATATTTTGTTATTTTAACTAAAAACTCGTTTCATCAAGATGGTTCTTAGCTGTATTTTATGAAAATCTGTCCGGCTGTTTAAAGTTGGCTATCATAAGCTGTTTTCCGAATTGGAGTATGATTTTCATAGACATATAATATAATACTTTGTATACTTTTATAATTTCAATTCTCTGTGTTAGGTGATATAGTAGGTAGGGCCTATGCTGATTCCAGTATTAAGATATCGCTATAAATAATTTTCAATATTGAATGTTCGACGTCTACTGAGCAAAAATAATTATTTTGTTGGCGTTGTATTATTTTTCAGTGTTTTCGGACTTCCGACCATGGTCGTAGAAGAACAGGTCTGGACACTCGCCTGGAAACTTGACCTCCTTGTTGTTTGGTTGTAGTTCACCAAGTTACCGAGAATATTGTGCGTGTTTGGCGCTAGTATCAGGGCGGTCGGGCACAAACTCCGTCCACTTGTTTCCATTGTTAACATTATAAAGTAAATAAAGATTGCTGAAGCCATAATTTAGGATTGTGAGCGAAGGGAGTGTTTCATAAATTGATAAAAAAATACGTTTCGATAAAAAGTGGTAGGGAAGTGGGCGGAGTTTGAGCTCGACCGCCCTGATACTAGCGCCAAACACGCAAACATTGTCGGTAACTTGGGGAACTACAACCAAACAACAAGTGGGTCAAGTTTCCAGGCGAGTGTCCAGACCTGTTCTTCTACGGTCGTGGTCCCAACAAAAAAAAGTTATACAAGTTTGACGCCTGAGTCTGCCGTGTCTGCCGCTTCGTTGCAGTTGAGCGCTAGTTTTATCGATATTGTTCTTAGCTGTATTTTATGAAAATCTGTCCAAATGTTTAAAATTGGCCTGAACGTTTAATAGCCATGCAGTCGAGTATTTATTACACTATATTATATTCATTTAATCGACTGTAATTTTGGTTCATGTTTGTATATCCGATGCTCCTGTAATGATGTGGTAACCTGAACCTGAATACTAGGCACATACCCGTGCAGTAGTTTCTATAATTCAGTAAAGACGATCCTTGCAAACCAAGTATTTAGCTCTTATTGTAATCTTAAGAGTGCGTCGTAGATAAATAAATGCTGAATACATCACTTGATTTCTACGCTTTTTTCGAAGCGGATATGGATAAAATACTCAATGACCTAGATAATGGTATTTGCCAACTTTATGAGCAAATATTTATCCAGAATTACTCATTCGTTACTCGTGATCTCTTGCGCCGCTGTTTAATGCACGAGGTTCCGGCGTCAGAGATTGTGCCTCAGAAGTTCGTAACACTGGAAACTATTTTGTTTAAAACGTTGGCTAAAACTATTGTGTAGGATTGATATTGTTTAATTTTCCCAAATTGGCTTCAAGAAACCTACAGTTATAGATTAATACTTTTAGCGTTGACTTATGTACCACTCACGCCTTCTTAACACATATTTTATCATTATTTATGTATACATTCATACATATATACACTCATACGTACATACGTTAACGTTTTGATGACGTCACAAATGTAGTTACTTTTCTTAGAGTTTTTGTAAACTTATTTATGTTATTTTTGTTTTCAATACATCCCCTAACTATTTTCGTTAATGACTATTTTCAGTCATCTAATGTTTTCTTACTATTTTTCCTAATGAAAATATTTGTTTGCGTATTCAGTCCGCAAACAAATTGCGCTGAATAATGCGAATGTGTCGCAACAACTGATTGTGAGCGAGCACAAAATCCTCCAATTAATTAGTTGCGGCGTGGACTTTATCTTTATTAGTATGTTTGTTGACCCGCTTGATAATCTCGGTTGTGACATTATTGGTCATTTCTTTTCTCTTCTCGCCTACTGGAGTCTTCGAAGCAATACAAATAAAATTGATAGCACAGCTGCTAACCAACATAAATACGCACAAAAAAATGTCATTTTGAGGCTACCCACGGTAGATAAGTCTATGTGAATAATAGTTTATTATTGACTAACCGATGGAGCAATATCGACTAATTATATTCCTGGAAAGCTACTGGTAATCAGTAAATTATCACTGATTACGATGTACTGTGCAAGAGAAACACAAGTGTGTATACGTCTTGTCAGATTCATGATAATGATACTCTACTGTTCGTAATTTGCTATACGATATAGTCGTCGTTGATGTAGGTACAACAATGTTTGTCAAAATAAGGAGGTTTCAGGACTCTTTTTGGAGAATGTTACCTTGCAATAGTTCGTAAGTTTAAGTCGCTGGAAATGTTAACTGCTCGTTACGTTCTAAAATGCTACGTATAACACTGAAGGTTTTATATCGATGTTATATATCGTTAGGGACTGGAATTTTTCTAGAAAATATGTTTGCACCACTTCGTTTCAGTGTCTTGCGTACACATCTGCAGCTGTGTTTCGTGGTCTGTGATTGGATGTTTTAACTGCCAGCGTCTGGGGGTTCTAACCACAAATCACAGACGTGTGGTGTCGTTGTTAACCTTGTTATGATTGGCTCAGTCAAAAAGATAAAACCGTAGTATTACTGCCTTGAAAAACTAAGCCACATGGAGATCACGATAAGGCGTAAAAAATTAATATTGCTAAAAAAGTCTCTCTGTCTCTGTGTGTGTATGTTTGTATGTGTTTGTATTTGTGTGGGTAGCCTACGTGTTGCGAGATCTTCAACAAGATTTGATAGTATTAATTCATCATTCTAAATGGTATTTGAGATGAACACTAGAGTAGTTAGCTGACAGTAAAAAATAAAGCGTTTTGAAATAATTGATGTGCCTAACAAAAAAAAAACGAGCGGGAGAGGAGAATATCTCACATAATGCATTATATTATTTCTGGAGGAGTAATAAACTGTTGAGGTAGGCATAATGAGGTCATTCGTTTTTTTCTTTGCGAAAAATTAAGCCCATTTTAATAAGAGTCCAATATCCGAGATGCAGTATGCCTGAAGCATTTCGCTAACAAACGGGCAAATGCCATTGTTTTCTGTGTCATCATAACAATCAAGAAGGACCTAATAAGTTGAAGGATAAGATATATTTCAAACTTGAGAGTAAATTATGCTTTTATATGAATCATAGTTTATCAGATAACAAGCTTATTGCAAGGAAACAAACATGCCTTCCTAATTTACTTGCCTTACGTCATTGATCGGCAGCTTAGGCTAATATGCAAGCTGTTACATGCTTGCATTGGACGAAAATACAGCTGCCTGTTACAGAGAAAATTATGAGCCATTGAAAATTTCAGTGACAGTTTGACCAATCTACTGTAACGTGGACACACTGGCCTCTTTGTCAACAACCAATGAAGTTATGGACATTATTCAAGTATTCGTTTGTTCGTTTCAGAATATGTTCGACTTCAAACATTTGTGCATAGGATTCATTCAGCAGACTACCTTAAAGATCACTAAGCCCCATGTCCCTAAGTGAAGTGTTCAAGTGTGTAGATATAAAACTGCGAACTGTAGTGAATCACCAAAGTAATTACTTATGTAATATGGATTAAGCCCAGGCTTGATTTTCCGTGATTGATTATTCGATTTCACGCTTTTTTAACTACTTAGAAGATTCTTGTAGAATGTTCGACTCCCTTGCGCTATGGTATTTTAAGGCTTCAACAGGAAGATCATCCATTAAGGAATTCCAAGAAATATTTTTAAGTACTATCTAAAGTAATGACAACAGAAATTAGTTTTGCAATTAAACGTTCCAGCAGTCAATATCATTGTAGTTAACGTATTTATTTTTAAAAATTATCTTTAGGTTTCAAAAATTATGTTCGTACAAAAACTTATAAAACCAACTTTTTTAAGAATAATTTTAGCTACAAGAAATGTGTTATACGTATTATGTACACATAAATTTATTAAATATTTCCCTTGGCAAAAGTTAATCCACATCAAAGAAAAACATTTTTCTTAACACACACACACACACACACACACACACACACACACACACACACACACACATATATATATATATATATATATGTGTGTTTATATATATGTATGTATATATGTATGTATATATGTATATATATATATATATATATATATGTGTGTGTGTGTGTGTGTGTGTTTTGTTTGGGTGAACGTACAATGTCACAGAAAACTAGAAACATCATGAACAAATATTTTATTTAAGATA
Organism: Medauroidea extradentata; assembly: GCA_003012365.1. Classification (NCBI taxonomy): domain Eukaryota; kingdom Metazoa; phylum Arthropoda; class Insecta; order Phasmatodea; family Phasmatidae; genus Medauroidea; species Medauroidea extradentata. The sequence goes on along the minus strand of PNEQ01088715.1, from coordinate 38,052 downwards.
GGGTGGAACACGTTTCAGAGAAGAACTTTCAAGTATTTTCAAAACATCTCGCATATTGGAAACACATCTTCGTAGCCGTCAAGCATGGTTTAAACTTTGGCCGGGTAGTTAGCGCAGAAACCTTTGTTTGTGTCCGGCGAGAGATTGACCATCAATGAGTGGGAGAAATTTTTAACCGGCGGCGGGGTGAGGGGAGGGTGAGACATCTGCATCCCACGATATTCTCACGGCATATTTACAAGCGCCCTGCTATCATACACCCCGGAGGGAAGGGGGAGGGACAGTTGCGCCCACCTATAGTGACGTCAGATGAAACCTCGTGGACCACCCCGGAAGACAGGGCGCTCAGATAAGACATCTCAGGGGGTTTCTGGGAAATCGCGCATGAGAAAGAAGGCTAGAAGGGGTGCAATGACAGAGGTAGAAGATAGAGGAATGCCGGGTAGAGGGGGAAGCAGGCAAGGTAGGGGAAGTAGTGATGAATAGAGATGTCTCTGGCGCTGAGTAGACCTCACATCGTACTGATGGTTATCTCTTCTTTATTATTTTTCCTTCTCTACACACCCGTACTATTTTTTCCTCTCTTTCTACCTCCCTTTTCTTTCCGCGTCTTCTATTTAAACCTTATATGGCGTCGGTTCCACCTCTCTCCACCCCCTGGCAGTACCCCCTTCAACCTCACGATGACTGTGCCAAGTCTGTGATCTGTGACCCTCCACAAACTGAGCATTGTAGTTTCCAGTACACTACGCCACGAGAGGGCCGCACACCGCGCTGCATAAGTTTTCATTCCTCTCTACGAAACTGAATAATATCTCAGGAAAAAAACTCTAATTTAAGGGTGCCCAAGTGGGGAAAAATCATAATTTTATATTTATATGAAACACTGTTAGTTTTGCAGACGTAATTTGGCAGTATATGTTTCTCTTACAAGTAGAAATTAGCTCAGCCAGTTTCCCCATAATGGCACTTCAAAGTCAACATTTGAACGTTTACAGTTCTCATGAGCCGCAAAAACCAGTGAACATAAATACATTTAAAAATTCTCACTGAAATTACATATCACGGGCTGCTGCTTCACTTTTTTTAAAAATCCATTACAAACTGTTTTTGTATCCATGGACCATGGAAAACACACGGAAAAAAATATTTTGTGGCAGCTACAAAATATGTTGTGAATATTTACAATGCAAAATTTATTTTGTATGGTCTCCACAAAATCATTTTGTTTACACCTCATACTTTCTACAAAATATTTCTTTCTGCAGCATAAATCAGGATGGTCGGAACCGGGGATGTTCAATCCGGATACTCCCGAATACGAGGCCAACGTGTTACCGTTGTGCCACATCACTCGGCATGAAGCAATATTATCAGGGACGGAGCCAGTCGTGTAAACAAGCAGGAAATGGTTAAAGATCCGTCATGGCTTGCAGTATGATTCAGTCTTAGCATTTACTTGACATGATGTCCGATAAACCACGGAAAATAGAATTAAGAATTTCCACAACATCTCTAATACGAACCTAGTGTGTACCACTGCTCGGTTTTAAGGCCATGGAGTTTCATTTATTTCAAACTATTGCAAATAACTCGACTATTTTTTTTTAACGAAATACTTTGTATTTACTGTTTACAGTCATACGATAGCCTACACAATTATAGCAGAGCGTTTTTTAAAATAATGTACCGTTTGCTATCAAAATATTATTTTGCTTCATTTTGGCTTGTTTTGACTACAAAATATGTGGTGTTTCAGGGACAAAATCTGAAAATTTGTTTGATGTTTCTCAACAGATAAATTCAGATACAAACGATGATATATAAGTGATAAAAACTGCCAGAATGAATTTTTAATATATGTATTAATTTGCGTTTAAGAAAATATTTTCTAATCCACTGCAGAACTAAAGAGTGAGGCTTTAATCAAATAAGCAAACGCTAACTTTCGCTAACGTGTCGTTGCCGGCGTTGAGGCGGTGTATAAGTTGACACCATGGTTAGAGATGATCATGGTATATCGCGAAAATGTTTTGTGCCAACATAGCCTTTACAACGTTGTAGTTAATTGCAGCACATATTATTGGTTGATGTACGTTTGACACACTGTAGCTGTCTGCAGACCAATAACCTGCATCAAATATTACAATAGCGGGAGTATTATAGGCTCAGTCAAATAGGGCAACAGCTACACGTACAAGCGAAAGCCAGTAATCTTCTTGTAATCTGGACGTACGTTGTAATGCAGCCAACAGTCAAGTTTTCTCGCGATAAGCTATCATTTTTAATGAAGGTTTATCGCGAGAAAACTTGACTGTTGGCTGGGTTTCCACGTACGTTCAACTTATCAAAGAATACTAGCTTTCACTTGTAAGAGCCGCTGTTACCCTATTTGACTGAGTTGATAAGAATCCCGCTATTGTAACAGTTATTGTTTTCTTGACGTAACATACACAGTGGTGGCTCGTGGGTTGTTGCCAGGTGGGGCTGCAGATAGTCGGAACTGTACACTCTTGATGAACGCGCCGTAGACCAACGAGCATGAAATATTTGCCGGCTACTAGATGTGTTGTGACCACTCAGTAGTAAGGGGCACCTGCACATCAGTGGCTGTAGAGTCAACCAGCGCACAACCCTGTACTGCTCGTGGCAACAGCAGCCCCACCTGGCAACAACCCACGAGCCGCCACTGAACATACATAAAATAATAGCTGGACGTGTAGTGAGTGCAAGAAAGGCCTACCTCCGTGCAGTGTTGCCACATTGCGCACATAAAATGTCTTCGTACAACATTTTCGTCGCTAATCTAGCCCAGGAGTCACGTGGTATGCTTATCACGCGTTTATTTCTGGACACTCTGTATATGTGACTGTTGTCTGGGACGAGCCAATCCCTGGTGTTGACGAGATCTTCTCGAGCCCAGCACGTGGTGCGACACGTGGATCTACGCGGATATCCACCCCTCTGTCGTCAGCAGGCATATCCCTGCCCCTCCAGACAAAGCCTCTCGCTGTAGTCGTGGACCAGCTCAGGGGAGATTGTCTCGATAAACACCTCCTGTTTTTGTTTCTCGGGATGTGGACGTTAGCCTCCGCGTGTCGACGACCGAGGAGTTGAGGAGCGAGCCTAGGAGGGAGTAGGGAGTCTTTAAACACATTCTGTAGACTCTTGAAGCACTTTTATCTTGGACGATAACCGCACATGTCGCTGTCGGTCAGGGTAACCGAATAAATAGCTAATAAACAAGAACAGGAACATTTTGCGAATTCAAATAACCTCACGATAGAATCCATTGCCTTATGCATATTAAATTCCCTTCTATTAGTTCATTGTCTGTTGTTCCACTGAGTAGCAGTTCATAAATTGGTCGGGGCTTGAGCATGCATAGGTTAGTTGATTCTAACGTGCAGGTCATTGAAATAGCACAATTGTCCTGTCTCTACTCATTAATAAAGCCAGAAAGAGAATTTTACACCAACTTGGTTCCGTGCATTATGTGTAGAGACCGTTAATATTCACGAAAATAATTTTTCCGCACTTTGTTTCAGTGACTTACGTTCACATCTGCAGCTCAGCTTCATAATCAGTGACTGAACGTCTTAGTTCTGACGTGTCTTGGTGTTTTACTGGCAAATCACAGACTTGTGAAGTTGTAGTAACGTTATTGTGATTGGCAAAGTCAAATGAGAGACATCACTTCACAAAGACACGCTGCCAATAACCATGAAGTAGAGCTGCAAATGTGCTCGTAAGTCACTGAAACATGCTGGTGCGAAATCCTTTTCACTAAATTATCCGTCCACTAACCAACGGTAACTTATACACTAGGTGACTTATTGCATAGACATGTCGAATATAAGCATGCGTATATGAAGTGTATCAACCAATTAATATCCCAGGAAATATTTCTCATAATTTCACCAAAGTTGGTACGCATGTACTAGATACAGAGCTGACTTGAATATTGCGTATTTAGTTCATCCATTGTTCATATTTTCAAAATAGCTGCTATTGTTATATTTTTAGCATAGTACCATATCACATATTTTAGGAAATATTGTTCAGAATTTCACCAAACTTGGAACACATTTATTACATACAAAGCTGAATTGAAAGTTGAGTGTTTCGTTCATACTGCCTGCATATTTTTTATAATGGCTACAAGTTTTATATTATTAGCATAGCATTACATACATTAGGAAATGTTTATTCAGAATTTCATGGAACGTGTTACACATATACTGCATACAAACCTGACTTGACTGTTGTATAGTTCGTACAACCATCTGTAATGTTTTGAAAACGGCGGCTATTTGTTATTTATCTTCATGATGGTAAGATATATCAGAAAATTTTTCCCCAATTTATTAACCTGGTTACTCGCATGTTACTTTGCAAGCTGACTTATATTTAGTATTTATCGTGTAACGTACGTCTAAATCAATATTATCATTTAATATTCCTAGATTACGTAGGCCTAAATGAATTTAACTTCCAGGTTAATTTGTACCCACTTTGAGGAAAGTATAGACTTCTTGTTTGTTTATGTCATTATATACCGCAGTCATAAAATAATGGCGTGTTAAGCAGTGTTTACAATGATCCGTCTTGCCTGTTTGTCATCCGTCTGTCAATCACGTGACTTCCACATCCAATCAGGAATCTGGAATATAATGTTTTCTGTTCATCCGTCTAAAGCTTGCCAAGCTTTAACATTGTACGGTCGGGAAGGTGAAATTACAGCCTTCTAAGGATTTGTTGATAATTGAAATGGGTTTGTTTTAATTTTATGGCTGTAATGTTTATTTTATTTCGTTATATTTGTTAGATGGTGACTGTAAACTCATATTTCAAATATAATAGAGATAATTTCGGCATAAGGGAAATAATAAAACACCAACCGAAATAAATTTTCACATAATGTTTACTCACATTAAAACGTAAGTAATTTAATTAGTAGTCATTATGCTTGTAAATATTTTTTGTGCTGAAGAATAACTGTTGCAATTATTCGCAGCTATTGATTAATAAAAAATCTGTAAAAATCAATAATCTTTATCATGTAATGTTTTATTCCACGGAAGTTTTATGTTTGTAGATTGGTAGCATTGCAAATTAAAGGAATAACGACAGGCAGATGACACGTTATTGTAAATCGCTAACTTTTCTGATGGACGATTGACAGACGGACGCAACTGATCTTAGTAAATCCTGTCTTAGTCATCTTGTTTGCCGATAATACTAGCATTACAACTCTATGATAATAGTAACTTGAAAGCCTGTAATAATTGCAGTTTGTAAAAATAGATCAAAATAATTTTTGGTTGCTTTATGACTACCAGATAACCCTGAAGGGGAAGACAGGAACATTTTCACAAATTTCAAGTGTATAACACCCCAACCGAACTTAGTTAAACACGTGATGTAATAACGTCGTTAGCAAGCAAAATACTTAATATTCCTGGGACTACAGATGGATGGAAATATAAATTTTAAGTAACATAACAGGAATCGTCTATCAAAACTAGTTTCTGCTATTTTTTGCTTTAAATTATGTTCCTTGCGTAATTTTTAAGATTAACATTCGTATGAAGTATGTGGTAGGGTAGACCGTAGGATCTACGTTGATTAGTAATATGCATGTTAGTGCACGGGGGTATTTACATACTTTGAACATTTGCAAATATTATTGATGTGTTTTCCTGTACATTAAATTAAGTTACGAACAACAACCAAAAATGGTTCAGCATAATTTCAAGTTCAGACATTTTAATTGAATGTCAAAACGGTTAGTAAAGATTCGTGATATGTATTTGCATGTTCCGCATCTGTATATGAAGTTCTCTTCTGTTACAGGCATTCGACCCGCCACACTGGCTCGACTAGTGGCGACACCAGACGGCAAACAAATGAACTGCTACTGCTGCAAGTGTTCGGCCTCGGTGGCTCGCTGAACAAATATTGTAAACATATGAGAAGATAGGACTGGAATTAGCCGATACACTTACACAACCTTCTGCTCGGTATCTCTTGCCGCTTCTACATCATTTGTAAAACCACGGGACACTGAATGTCTACAATTAATGAGGTGGCTGACGACTTAAATAGGAGAATGATCGACAGTCTCCGTGGGAGCCGACCAGTGTCGGATAGAGGCAAAATAATTTTTAATCACCGATCCCCTCAATAAAGCAGGAGTTCGGGGGTGGGAAAATATCCTCTTCGGGGATATTTTTACTTTCAATGTGAAAAATAATGCAGTTTTAACAGATTTCGTATCAAAACATTAAATAAACTGCTGGTAGAAACGTTAATATTTTTTTAACAAAAATGTACTAACAAATATACAGTTCAAGGAGGGGGTTACAACCTATATTACTAGTACATATGTGATTAACCAAATATCTGACAGTCCCTTTAGACTTGTCTGAATGATGAATTTTACAGTGAAAATAACAGTGTGCTTGAATTGTTGAAAAAACACCTTCAGTCACTGAACATTGTGGAGGTCAATTTAAGATTACACAGATAAGATAAATGTGTGCACAGCGCAGTTAACCATCTACAGGATATTCCTGAGCTACAGGTAGGCCTACACACGTTGCGAGTTGATATTTAGCACATTCAGTACCTACGTTGAATGTTTAGGGAGTAATGAGCCTTTGGATATCGAGTTTTAAAACGGTATGTTATTAAAATATTGGAAACTGTATTGTGTAAATGAGAATAGTCTAAAAATTGAATAATGTTATTAGGGCCTTCAAACCCACATCAAATGTTGATTGATACCTTGCAACGCGGGTTGCGTATAAGGCAAGCAACGAAGTACACCCTTACATGATATTCCTTTAAAACTGTTTACAATAATGGGTTTCATTAAAGTGACGTTCTATAAAGTGCGTGTATAACATATTTGAAAAACAATAACAATATCCAAGTGTTACAAACACATTTGTAGGAACATACCACCCATTTATTTTTTATCTCGGTGTATAGAAAGTTTGTACTCCACAATAGTCGTGTAACAGTTTGAGATCAACGTAAAGTAACATCACTCAAAGAATCTCTTGATAATGTCAAGTTAATTTCAGTTAAAAGCTTTTAAAATGTCGATTTGTAATGTTTTCTACCATAATCATTTGTACCTGTTGAGATGGTATCGTGAACATATTGAAGCGTGGATTAATGTTGTTTACAGTGATTGTCACTATACCCTGTGTAGTGGGCATACAAACATGTACACAGTATTGCTTACGCTCTCGTGACACTCTATCATTGCAGCCAAAGCTTCGCGTGCACTTTAACAACTATGTCTCCGAAACAGTTGCAGTAAGAGGGCTATTTTGTTACAAAGCTCACATTACTCAATAAAACTTCTTGAAATGCTTCAATGTTCTGACGGTACAACAGTTGAATCTAATTAGAGGGTAGCCACCCCTGTTATTTTAGAAACGGTTGAAGGTGTCAATCAACATTTGATGTGTGTTTGAAGGGCCTAATAACATTAATAAATGTTTAGAATATTGTCGTTCTACTTCAATCGATTTCCGATACTTTAATAATATTCAGTTTTAAAACTTGATATTCAAAGACTAATTACTCAGTAAATATTAAACCTAGGTACCAAGTGTGTTAAATATTTACATTTTTATAAGGAGTCACCTCACTGTGTGTGTATCAGCAGTTCAGGAACATATAAGCGAAACACAAAATAGGTATTAACTAAACGACAATGGACTTTTATTACCATAGTAGCATATTCAAATAGCTGAATGTAAAGGATTTGACTGTCAACTATTTTCCGCATAAAAATTCATGTTTGCCAAGTCACATTTAGTTTTTGGAAATTTAATATTTCAATTTAAATAACTAATTTTTTTTTTATAATTTTACACAGCTTGCCAGAGAAACTAAGTTTCTGAAACTTACCGGCTATATTTCTAAGCTTTCTTACTATCCTGAAATCAATATGTTCATAATAATTATTAATTGTAAATGCATTAATGTGCTACATGTATAAAATGTTACTCCAGCATTATGCTATGGGATTTGAGAGTTTTGGAAAGTATTACAGCAATAAAAAATTCTAAGCATAAATTTCAAGATAACATATAATGTTCACAAAATTGCCCTCTTAATCAGAATTTTTAAATATTTCTTCAAGTTCCAACAATTGTAAATAGGAAAAATTCTTTCTAGAAACTAGCAAGCAATTCAGTCACATAAACGCAAAGCAGAACATTTTTTTTTTCAAATCGCTTTTGTAAGTACGCTCTTGAATAAACGTTCACAAATCACATCTGCGTTCACTCCAGTTCAGTAAAGCGTCAACAAATAATTTCAGATTTAGTTTTAACACTTATATTACATGTACATTAACAACAATGCATTTAGTTCCAAGATGTTTTATTTATCGAAACGTCAACAGAATAATGCACATAAACTATTAATGAAATAAAAAATTAAATACTGAATAATGCAGAAATTTTATAAATGTAAACACCATTTGAACAAACGTCTCGAACCCAACTTGTAAACTTAATAAAAGATTGTTGGAAACTAGTTTCCAATGAAATTTTTTTGTAAAAATATTTTTTTTTTGTGTTTAAATATGGGTTAATCTGTAAGTCGGGTTTGTAGAGGCATTAGTTAATTATTACAAAATTATAGCATTGAATAAATGTTCAATACTTACTACTTTAGTAAGCATGGTATGTATCAAGTATTGCTATGCTGTTCAGTCCTATTTGTTTATCCAATGAAGGCCGTAGTTATGTCGTGAGGCTACGAGGAGACCATAGTGACATTTCAGCTGTGGCAGTTGTCACAGGAAAAGTGCAGAGTTAACTTCATACAGAAGTTCTCGAACAGCTCTTTCTTTGAAGAGAAAATTACACTTGTCACGGCGATTCAGCGATGTCGAAAAGCAAGGAGAGATGTTAAAAAGTTCTTATCACTATCCTCACTATTCAAATTGTCATGAAATAATTGTCACATCTGTTCGAAGTTTGCTATCTCTTTGTTCACAGCAAATATACACTCTTTCTCTGCAGATACAACTCCATGAAGTTCAGTAGATTCAAATATCTGTTTGCCAGATGATCTCACTGTATCACAAACCTACATATTCCGGTTTGAAACAATCTTGCGGACAGAAGATAACTTGTGATCAGTACCTGGACTCAGCAGTCTCTTTGATACCATTGGCATGGCAATTCTGGCTTTACAACAACATCAAATTGTCTTAGCAGTTCTGTCAGAATTATTACCTCGTAATACATTTTTCTTTTAAATATGTGATAAAATGTTTTCTTTAGTTTTGAATCAACTACTTAACTTACACCGATGTACGGTATCGTACAGTTGACTTCTTCGACTAGACGTGCGACAGAGCAATAAAGGGACCAACAGGAAATATTATTTTTAAGTCCAGCATTGCACCAACGTCCAGCACTCTCCACGATCGTATTAGTTGTATTTTTTGCAAAATAATTATTTAAAAAATGAATATAAAAATCTTATGTTTAGAGCACGTATAATTCTTCAATACTTGTTGGATGCCGGAGTCTTTCTCTTTTCACTGAGTAATGCAAAAGTGGTCAAAGTCTCCCATTTTTTTTATTGTCAGTTTAATTACCCTGTAAGGCAACCCGCGGTTTTGATGAAGTTGCAAACTCTGTATAAATCCCTCATTGTGGATTTGTTTTCCCTCGTAGAGCTTATATTTTGAAGAGCTATTTTACAATTGACAAATCCCTCAGAAATACAAGTGTGCTACTTCTTAGAGTTTAAAAATTTTGTTGGTATCTAGTAATTTGTAAAATTTCAAAATACCTTTACGCCCCTACAATAAAGACTTTTCATTATAAAGAGCTGAATGACGTTGAACATGATTTTCCATGGTTCTTCTCCTACCAGTAAACGCATTGCAACTCACATAGTCTGTGAAACGCGTTGCTAATTAAATATACCTTCGAGCCACTTTCGTTAATTTTACAATTATCAAATATACTCGGGGGCCAAAAGGAAAGAAGAAAAACGCATACTGGCATTACATCAAAATATTTAATTGAACCTCATTGTTATTCCATGATACAAAACATATCAGTGTCATACGTATACACTACATGTACTAAACTAACTTTTAAGAAATTTCCTTTGTCTTTTTATAAAGAAAGATATTAGCTGATTTTTAACATTTCGATGTCTAACTAGTAGAAATCTATCTCTCTGCGGGCCGAGTCTGTTGAGAAGTCCTGACCTATGTTGAGTACAATGTCGAGGATATTTGGTAGCAATGTTGAAGGGAAATGAGAAGAGGCAGCTGGCGTCACACTGTTAGTTAATTCAACACGTACAGTGTTGAAAACAAAAGTATCCATTCCGAAGTGGTTTAAAAAGTATATAAACAGTAAAGGAGAGCACACGAAATTTCGTTTTAATATGAACTTAAATAGTTATTATATGAAGCAATGGAATTCCGAAATGTTTTAGTTAATTTAAAACCATGACACAGAGGTATATCGCCGTGTTTCTACAAAACGCCACAAAAATTACATTTTTAATCTAAGTGTGTATTAGACAGGAAAAGTGTCTCAACACCAATAAACAGCAGTTACAATAGTATGAAACTTATTTTGATATAAACTACTTAATACTAAGCAATTACAGTTTGAAACGATTCAGCTAATTAAATACGATCACACAAACAAAAGAGGAGCATTCAAACAAAATGCCAAGAAACTCACATGTTGTGTTCTACTGTTAATACGACAGTGTGATACAAACTGTCACAAAATAATGCGTACTTCATAGAACTCTGTAGCATCTCTCGTATCATCGTTTATATTCTTAGTTTACATAATCATTCACTTGGCCAAAAAATAAACCAAACAATTAAATGAACTCAATAGATAGATATTCATTTCCTTACACTTATAGGCCTAATTAAATAAATATATTATATTTTTGATAAAGAACTATGCATTATTTTCACGGTGATACTCTGTACAAAAACTAAACCTAATTTATAAAAACGTTTTGACTATGCAAATAAGAATAAGACATATTTCCAGGTGAGTTGCAATCTTTGAGTGCTGGATTTGCCTAGCAAAATATTCGTGTTAAATTAATAATCTTACTATTGTACAACATTTGTAGAGCAATTTTAGACTATGTCTTATACCGTCTATGTTTGCGTTCTATGCATATTTATGTATAACTATAATTTTTGAAGCTTTCATCAAACTACAAGCTGTAGTATTAATAGCAGAATGTAATAAAAAACATCGGAAAAGTGCGACAGTAGGTTTAAAGGTTTAAAATGTTTTAGAATGAAATCGTACGGTATTCGGTGTATTCCCCAATTCTTAGATGTTTTGGCAGGTCTTGTCGCTGCCGTCAATCCAACGTTATATATGTATGAATGTATGTATGTATGTACGTATTTATGTACACACACACACACACACACACATATATATATATATATATATATATATATATATATATATATCCATCCCTGCTGAGTAGTCAAGAAACTCTACCAGCTTTCTCACGTTTATTGTAAAAGCATAGGACACTTAATGACTTATTTGCAGAAACCAATACGAAGAGAAAAAACACCGTTGAAAGCAAGAAACTCTTAACAAATTCACGCTGACTGAAAATATTTGCTCTGGTTTGCAGTCGATTCCGCAAATTAACCGTAACAAAAAGACGGCCAAAACTCTATCGCTTCATAATAATTACTTTCAGTTCTTAATGCATGGTTTAATTACTTCCACTAATGAGCGGCAGGTGCCTCTGCCAGAGACCATAACTCATACAACTCATTAATCTTCATTGGAATTTTATTTAAATTAAATCGAAATTATTTCACTAGCTGGCCAGGTTGAAAAAGTCACCCCGTTCACAAATTTTTAATGATTTTCTCTACACAAGAATTTGTGTAACTTAATGGTATTTATAAGCAATACTGCTTGTTGATATAGAGACTTAGCGAATAACACTCGTAATAACGCTTTTCTCAACAACTTAATTTTAAAAAATTCTGCCGATGTAAGTACTGTATGTTGTAAAAGAACCACTTACCATTTAACCTGCTCAATACCAAGACCTCTTAAATGTTGTTTGGTAAAATTTAACATGGAACACAGAGATTAAAACAGCTCTATATATATATATATATATATATATATATATATATATATATATATATATATATATATATATATACACATATATTTTTTAAACATTACTAGCTGGTACCCGCGACTTCATTCACGGGGTTTAAAAATTTAGTGTGATAATATTTCTTAAAAATTTTTTTTTTGAAAAGTGCTAAACAGTAGCTACCAATTTTTTTTCTCTTTTTAGACACAAAATATGACTAAATTTTTCTCTTATAATAATTTTTATCTCGCGTAGTTTTTGTGTAACGACTAGTTATAGCCTAAATTTGCGTGTTTCCGTTTTGAGGACGACACTAAAACCAACTCACTTACCAAACTGAAAAAAATTCGTAGTTAAATAATGATGTTGCAGGCTACAGATTCAGCTACGTTAAACAACAAATTAAATATTTTGTATTTAAATAAAGGTATTGATTTTTTTGTTTTAAATTTTAGCATTTTATAATTATATACAAAATAATAATATTATTTATTTTATGAACGTGACATTGTAGCTTGTGACGTGTTCATCCACTGTGAAATTTTCAGTTTGGTATGTCAGCTGGTAAAACGGAAACATGCACATTTTTGCTTTAACAATACATTGCGCGTAAAGTATAAGAGATAAAAACATTCCACGAGAGCCAAATTTTCTCACATTTTGTGTCTAAACTAAGACAAAAAATATATGATAGTGAAAATTGCTGTACCTAAAAGCATTCGTCTATAACTGTAGGTTTCTTGAAGCCAATTTACAAAAATTAATCACTAGCAATCCTATTCAGCCAACGTTTTAAATGAAATTGTTTCCGGTGTTACGAACTTCTGAGGCACAATCTCTGACGCCGGAACCTCGTGCATTTAACTGCGGCGCAAGAGATCACGCGTAACGAATTAGTAATTCTGGATAAATATTTGCTCATAAAGTTGGCAAATACCATTATCTAGGATTGTCATTGAGTATTTAATCCATATTGGCTTCGAAAAAAGCATAGAAATCAACTGATATTTTCAGCATTTATTTATCTACCACGCACTCTTAAGACACCATGGTCATTAAAAACACTGTTGCTAAGACCTCAAACATCGCTATAAACGGCCTTTTCAGACTTCCGTACTTCAAAATGTACTAACCGGATATATGTGACTGTCATAATGAGACATTTACTGGTCTTTGCAACAGACTTTCCATTAATAAATGTATATGAAGAATCCTTAGAGGCCCATAGTAACAACGTATGTGCGGGAACCTTACACGGTAGTCCAACACTTGGCTCGTTGAGGCGATGCGACATTCCATGCGCGTTTCAATGTCGCCCTTATTGCTCCGTCGCTTTGGAGCCTACAACGATCGGGTATAGGCGTCGCCCTGAAGCCAGAGTGACCTATAGTCACATGCGAATAAACGGAACGCGCAAACTCTCGGCGGTTATAGATATTTATATCATGAATAATTTGTATGATCTTTGAAAGAACTGTGCAATGGGAGTGCCTGACTGGATTTAGTTGCTTGGACGTACTCCATTGGGAAATAAAAGACTGTCAAAAGAAAACTAAAAATAAGACAAAAACATAAGTAAGCTGAGCATGCTTTAGTCAACAGAATACATACACAACAAAAAATTCTAAAAATGGAATCGGGTCAAATAAAACAAGGCACAAACAGATAATAAAAGAAATAACAAAAAATAAAGAAAGAAGCGAAGCTAACGTGCAACACAACGATGAGACGATACTAAACACAGTAGTTTCCAGACAGACGGTACAACGACGTTTAGGGAACTGGAATCTGTTCCCGTCATTAGGTAGACACACAGGGTTCAGGAACACGAGTGCGACTGATGAGGAGACTGGAAGATCATGGGTTTATATAGGGTAAGCCCACTTATCCTGCTCAGGAATAATTTTGTTGTCCACCGGGAATGTTGTATGCTCTCGTAGAGCTCCATGACCCTGGAATCGACCATGGTCTATTTAAGCAAATCATATGAACATTTGCCTGGGATGACTTCGGCGGTAGTGATATAGAAATTTGGGTGTTTGAATTCCAGTTTGCCGTAAGAGTAGGAACCAGCGGTTTTTGAGAAAATTTTTTTTTCACCAATGCCTTAGGTAATGCACATCTGCAGCTCTGCTTCTTGTTTATTGGCAGCACGTAGGCCTACTTGTGCAGAAGCGTCATCTTTTTTTTAATGTGCCAATCAGAACAAAGTTACTGCAAAACTACTCCAATGTGATTAGCGGGTAGAATTGAGAGTTAAAAACATCCAATCATAGAGCACGAAGTTGTGCGCGTATGATATTGAAACAATTTGGTGGGAAAATTGATTTAACCCAAAATCCATGGCTCTAGAGATTAGGGTCAACGCTTATGAAGCTTTTCCTTGAGGTCTCTGAACCAAGAGCAGAGTTTCCAGAGAAATTCCTTGTAAAACTACAAAGGTTGTCTTTGTAAAAAAAAAAAAAAAAAACAAAGTATACGTTTGCAAAATTACAAGGGATATCCTTGTTGTACTAGCAACATGGAAAAAATTAAATTTCTAATACTAGTTTTATTTCAGTAACACCTAACTCATAAAATAAATAACTTTTAAATAAATATTGCATGAAATTATTTTGAAAATAAAATAGAAAGTTTCAAGGAGGCATTCAGATACAAACCCGCATCTCTGCGCATAGTACTGCTCACCTAGCCGCTAGACCACCTTCACTTCCGCACTACCTGATTTTAGTTTATTTGTATATATTCAATGTACAGTCAGTTCAGTGATAAGCTTATTAATTTTTATTTTAAATCATGCACTCAATTTGAAAATTCACTTTATTCCAGCAAAAACCGCTAAAAATATATGATTTTGTGTAACTATTATAATTTGTATAACGGTGGTTTCAATAGACTACACATTTTACTATATTTTTTACAAAGAAAATAATTATCACTTTATAAACAAATAATTTTACAAGGAAAATGTTTGTACACGTGACACTACAAAGAAATGCCTTGTCATTTTTACAGAAAAAATCGGAGCAGTAACTGTCGGTATAAGTACAAGGAATTCCTTTGTAGTAACACAAACTTAACCTTTGTAACTTTACAAACAAATGATTTTACAAAGAAAATCTTCATACATTTTTGAAATTTTTTTAAAGAACGGTAACTCGTTTGGTGTGACTGTACGTAAGTAATTGCCAAAGATTGTCCGTTTGTTCAGTTTTGTGGCATCTTTTATAGTTATTTTTAAGTGGTAAATGTCGCATTAATTTTTTTTGTAGATTAAAACGAGACTGTTATTCTGTGATTATCTTTATTTCTTAGAATTTTTTTATCATAAATAAAATTAAAATAAAAAAAATAACATTTTCCATTGTTTGCGTTATTTACATCTCCGAGAGTACTTTGGGGTGTAGAAATTTAATTTCATGTTTAAAAAAAATTAGATACCTAACTTTCGAACAAACTGTCATATTTTCATAATGTTTTAAAAAGAATTTATAAACATACCCTGAAACAGTCATTCCAGTGACAATAATAATCTGGTCCCGAATTATTAGTTATTAGGACTAAAAGTTATGTTCGTTAAATGTGATTGTGTCCTTAAACCTTTGGTATAAGCTGTACTTGTGAAGCAAAGGATTCTAATTTGGCAACACCTGAACGAACAATTGCATTTAAATTAGGTGAGGTTTCGCTCAGCACGTTGAATTTTCCATTTACGAATCAATACAATATTTCCATTTAAATTAATAAAAAAAACATTATTAGTGCTAAAACACTTTACAAATGCCTTAGACATTAGTCACGAAATTTTCCATAGGCCCTACGCATTACCTGACTACGCTGAAAAGGCAAGAATATATTAATAATTAAAATATAGCATATGACTAATTACATCAACAAAATAGGACAGATGTTAAGGATGTATATGTTCGTATCAAAGTAACATATTTTACTGGAACGCGATCATGACATATTTTAAATATGTGTTCCCAAACAACTAATGGTATATTGCACTAGTAATTCCAACTCATTCTGTCATAACCGCGGAGTTTTTAGTATCTTTATATAACAGTTACGTGTAGTCATTAGAGACACTGGAAAATGGCGGGAAAAGTTGAATGTTTGCTAGTCTAGCCAACTTGCTGTGTATAACACTGACGATTGTGTATAGATATTGCCTATCGTTTGCACGAAGTATTGTTTATCTCTACAACACGCTCAGTTAGAACTATACAGCTTTAACACAGTACGTATGTGTAATTTGTCCAAAAAACTCTTCACGCGTGTCACAAATTGCATCAGCCAATAATAGCATGGGAAAAGTTACAACACGGAAAAAAATGTTTTGTGGTGGCTACAAAGTATTTTGGGGGTATTTACCCTTCCAAATTTATTTTTTGGTCACCACAAAAACATTTTATTGACACCACTACAATACTATGGACACCACAAATTTATTTTGTGGTTACTACGAAATACTTTTGTAAGGAATACTTCCTAAAGAATATTTCTTTCAGTATACAGTTTATTGGAGACTATACTGACTTGAACTATTTTCGGGGTATTCCAGTGTCTCTAACAACTCTATGATATGAATGTTGTCTAGAGATAATTTGAAATACTGGAAATATGTTATGGTTACATGGCTGCCAATCTCTGCCAGTTGGTCAAATGGGGCGTGACCTTACGGAGGGTCGGAAGTGTGTACCTTGGACACATACAGGCCAGAGAGAGAGAGAGTGCAGATGGATGCCTAGTGCAGCGATAAATCAGTCACGACCATCGATATTGAGACCACCCCGTATATCCACGGCAAATACGGAGCCAGTGGATCGTGTTGCGGTGTGGGTGCGGCGAGGAACTTATGAGGGGAGACGAGTGGAAAATTCGCGCCACGAAGCAGGATGGCCACAACACTGGAATAACTGCTGAGCTGTGATGGCGCTAGAGAGAGTGTGCAAGTGCGAGACACGGTATACTGCACTGAATTAGCTTGAGCGCCGATAAATGCACGCCCATACAAAAATATGGTTACGAAGGTATGGACCCGCATTTGTGGTGAAAATATTTAAGCACCAGTTTTTTTTTCCAGTGGCATTATGTGCACATCTGCAGCGCTGCTTCACGGTCAGTGATTGTATTTTTAAACTCACAGTGTCCAGTGGCTCTACCCTCTAGTCACAGACCTGTGTTGTCTTCCAGAGCCATGCACTTTTAGCGAAATGATTAGCGAAATGAAATAATCTCAGATAAGTGGCTGCAGTTGTTTCAGCTAAATAGATTCTTACACCGTACACCGGGATAAATTAAGTCCTACGCTAAAGACCCCTTCACACGATTAAATATTTACTGACTTCTGTTTATTGAAAAGCACGTCGGTTCCAGAAATTTTAATCGACAAAGACATAAAGGTCCACTTGAAATGTTATCACATGGTTTGTAAATAAATTATTCATAAAATAAATAATGTACCTATTTTAAAATTGTCTACTGACTTCGCACGACACAAAAATATTTTGTTTAGCTATTAAAACATTTCTTATTATTTATGTAGGGGCCTAGACATTATTTAAAAATAATAATGCTCGGTTTTATTTTTAATATGGTTTAAATTCGCACAAAGGACTCAACTAATACGTAATTTGAATTAATAATGACAGAAAAACCTCTATCCGTTATAACATATTTTGATTCAAGAAAATTTCAAACATGTTCGTAACGAAAATCTTTGATGAAATTCACGATATTAACTAAATTGAAAGACAAAATGGCCACAGTTATGACGTCGAAACGACATCACACGACATTCAAGAAATTGAATTCCAAAATTTGATAGAAAATTGAAGCAAAATTTGATAGTGTGAAATGGTCTTATGTGATTTTGGTACGTTACGTTTAAAATGTTGATTTGTGTGAATCTCAGTGAAGAATTCAAACTTTAAATGCAACGCAAAATAAAATATTTTCTTTCACTCGGCGTCAGTTATCACAGCCGTTGATTATTTCATTGCTGTAATCCTTGGCCTAGTCTGCTCAAGTATGAAAAGTCTTCGCATTCAGAAACATGGGCAATTTATATATGTACAGATATTTGTGAAAATAATATTGGACCAACTTATTTCAGAGTCTTATATGCAACGTGTCTCGAGGGTCTATCCACAAATCATAGACGTGTGGTGTCGCATATTATAGTCCGGCAGAATTGAGGTATAGGTTGGAAAAATGGTCTATAGTTCCGTTTGTAGTCTTAAATGAAAGATTATGATGTGTTAGAACAGAAAATGCCGGGTGACATCGGCCATCTGTTGAGCATTTTAAGATATTCAAAATGGCGGCCAATATGGTGTAAAATTTTCAAAAATTTTAATAAAAACGTTGTATGGTTATGTTTGGTATCAAAATATATGTTTTCAAGGGTGCTGACTTCAAATATGTACTTGTATTTTGTGTAACAGTTAATTTATTATTACATATTCAATTTATGTATCAGTAATTTGTTTTATGTATGCTTTATGGCAGGTGTGCATTTTTAAAATGTGTACCTCTTTGAGTTGCTGTGGCAAGAATTTTTTTTTGTAGATAATTCACGATTTTAAGGAATTGGCTAATATGCTTTATTGTTGCAGGTGTAATGTGAAGTAATAAAGAGAAGAAAATGGCAGAAAAATGCTTGTTGGATTGGAAATTTAATTGTGAAAGCTACACGGAAAAACTCATTGAAAGTGGTGATAAGAGAATCCAGACTATTATAAAATACAGTAAAGTATACAACGATGATTTCTACAATGAGCTAGAAGAAAAAATAGCGGTAACAAGAGAATTGACTGTAAAGTGCCACGAGAGTTGTGTATCAACGTACTGTTCAGCAAAACAGCTCGAACGACATCGCAAGAGGAAGCATCAAGAAGAAGTATCCTTGAGATCCCCAAAGAAAACAAGAAAAAAGGTAAATACTTTCTTCTCATTTAAAGAACATTGCATTTTTTGTGCAGAAGAATGCAAAGTCTTGAAGGATGAAAAAAATCCATCTCGTTGGCGGCCAGCCTATATATGTAAGGAAGCTGATGTGAGTGGCTTTAAAAAGTCATTCAAAGATTATATTCTTGAAGTGTGCGAAATACGAAAAGATGAGTGGGCGCATAGTGTACGCATACGTGTTTTGGGATCACTGAATGACCTTCATGCTGCAGATGCAAGATACCATGTCAACTGTAGATCAAACTTTATGTCACCAAAATCTATTAAATCAGCTACAAGGGCAGAAAGCAGCGATGGTGAAAATTATGTGGCGTTAGAGTTTGTCATCAATGAAGTGACTAACAATAAATCAACAATGTGGACATCTGTAGAACTGTACCAAATGTACCAGCAAAATGGAGGGACTGAACTCTCAAGAAAACATTTAATCAAAGCAGTATCAGAAAAATGTGGAAGTGATCTTGTTGTCCTCAGTTCTCCAGGTGTTTCCAACATAGTTATTTTTAAAAGTACAGCAAGACAAGTTCTAAAATGTGTGGACAGTGAAGAAGATGATATTGAAAATGCTATTACAGTAGTAAGCAATACAATAACAACAGAAATACTATCCCTTCCAAAGGAAAGCACGAATTACAGAAGTACCATAAATATAGACATTGCTTCAGAACAAGTCAGTAATTCTCTTATGAAGTTGTTATGTAGTGTTTCGGAAAAACTGAAAAATTCACTGCCTGCAATGTTGATTGGTAGTATTGTTACAAGTACAAAAAAACTTCCCAACAAATCTGCAAATCGCCTTAGGCATAGTCCTTCGCGACACCAAGTCTCTTATACAGCTCATGCACAAGTTTGGAATCACATGTTCTTATGATGAAGTATTGAGGTTAAAGAAATCAGCAGCAACAGCAGTTGCAGAAGATGCCAAGGCGTCAAGACTTTTTGATGTTGCAGATGGCATGATTCAAGTTGTCGCAGATAATTTTGATGCTGAAATTTCATCACAAAACGGCAAACGTACCACTCATTCACTCGCAGTACTTCTGGCCCAAGAAGAATCAGTGGAATCTTAATGTAAGAATTCTACAGAGACATTTAAGCGCATATCGAAAACTGATATGGCAAATCATATTAAGTACGATGTTCAAATTCACCACTTCAATGGCCCCAAAAAACCAAACATGCCTCAGAAGGAAGCGCAGATATCAGTGTTGCCCTTAAAACTTCGCTGTCAACAGACGATAGCAAGCATTAGAGCTGGTGATATTTATTTTGAGTTTATGAAAGAGGTAACTTCTAACCCAGAGTGTCCTGAATTCAATGAGTACAACACATCATTATGCTGAAAATAAGGTCACAAAGTTAAGAACAGAACTAGACGAGTTTATCTCCCCCTCATTGACATGATACCTTCTCATCCGGATACCATTTTCACTGCTTTGAATCGATGCCAAGAGCTTGTGCATCAAACTGGACAGAAGTATGTTGTTTGCACATATGACCTACAGCTCTATCGTGTTGCAGTACATATAAAATGGGCATTACCAGAGAATTTCAGAATGTTATTCTTCGACTTGGTGGTATGCACACTTTGATGTCCTTTTGTGGCTCAATAGGTACTTTGATGGAAGGAAGTGGGCTTGTAGAAATTATAAGTGATGTTTTCGCTGGTGTACCAAAGATGATGTTGGGGGAAAAAGTTTCCCCAGAATGTTCGAGCTCTTCGCCTACTAGCTGAAGAGATTTTGAGACATACAGTTATAGAGAATAACATCACAAGCAAAAAACAGCTCTTTAATGTTCTCAGTGACCTGGCATCAAAAAGCAGAACCAGTAAACTATGGATTGATATTATAATCAAACCAGTGTTCATTGTGATGAAATTTGTAAGAGCTGAAAGAGAGGGGGAGTGGATGTTGCATCTTGAAGCATTAAGAGAAATGCTACCTTACTTCTTTTCTGCTGGCCATGTACACTATGCAGGATATGCTACATATTACTATCGGTCAATGATTGTGCTACCTGCAGAAGTTCGTCAATACTTTATGGAAGGCCAGCGTGTAAAGAGACACAACCCGGGTGTATGGAATGGAATTTGGAGTGACATGTATATTGAGACTACTTTTATGAAGTATGGCCATGGTAAAGGCGGAATCATTGGGATTGCCTAGAAGCCAGAAACTCTAAAAACCTGGACCCTAAGTCTTCATATTTCATGTCAGTTAGAATATGCCCTGTTTGATATGGCTGAAGGTACTAAGGATGTCATTCAAATTTTGCACAAAGAGGAAGGAAAGAGTAGAGTGTTGAGTGACAAAATGGATCGAGAAGGTATTCGACAGAAACTGGAGTTATGCATCAACTCTCTTAATGCAGCACATCACGCTGATGGACTGTTAAACATAGTGAGTGGAAAAGTTGCTCGAGCAGAAGTGAATGTAGATTATTCTCTAGAAATTGGACTTGCACAGATGAAAGACTTCGAAAAAGGTTTCCCTGAAAATTTTCACAAGCCAATTGCAAAGAAGGTGGTTTCCATGGCTGATAAAAACAAATGTGTTGTGAAAAATTCAAAAGGAATACCAGATCCTAATGTCATCTACTCAAGGATTATTGGAATTAAGGCCAGTTCTCGTGAAATTGATATTAGCAAAACACTTGATCATGAGCTTTCCCATGTTCCAACATCCATGTTTACAAGGAAGGAGAAATGCGCTCAGCTAAGGCGAAATAAATGCTTAAAAAGATGTTACAAGTAAGTGTGTCTCCTAGAACAATACCCAAACGGAATATTATCATCATAGATGGAATGGCTCTTTTGTGGACTGTTCACTGGCCAAACCAAGGAACAGTCACAACACTTATCTCCAATCTCAAACATCTTCTTAAATTAAAGTTGGAGAGAAGTGAGGTGTACCTAATATTTGACCAGTACTATGACTACAGTACAAAATCTGCAACCAGGGGAACAAGATCTTCATCTGCTGGTCGAGTGTACAAAATCGCAGAACATACACCGCTTCCACCCCAAAAAGTTGTTCTAACAGTAACAGAAAACAAAAAGCAGTTGATTACACTGATCTGTGAAGATCTGTGTATAGACAAATCGTTCCACAAAGATGTGAGAAATAATCTTGTCATTACTGGTTTGGACAACACACCATATCAAATATCACGGGACAGTGTCATCAAGAATCGAGAGGATTTGTACACATCACATGAAGAAGCTGATACAATTATCATTCAGCAAATGATAGCAGTTTCAAGAGAGAACCCTGAAGTTATAGATGATACTGATGTATTTGTTCTTCTTTTGCATTACTATCAAGAGTACAATATCTCTACTTGCGTGTTAATGGAATCACCAGTACAAGAAAGGACTGTTGTGGATATTGGAGAAACAGCAAAAAAACATTCTTCAATAATTTCAGAACTTTTAGCTGCTCATGCACTTTCGGGATGTGACATTGTGGCATGTTACTATGGGATAGGCAAAAGCAAGATTGTATAGGTACTTCGATCAGGATTATCGCTCTCCTTGCTTGGAGATGAGAGAGCAGAAATGAATAATGTCATAGAGCAGGCAACATGTTTCATATCAGCATGCTATGGGTAACATGGACGTAAAAAAAATGTCAGAAACCCGTGTTAAAGTTTGGGCGAGCAAAGCTAGTGCAGGTTCTGTCACTGCTCCAAACCTACGTATACTTCCTCCAACTACAGCAGCGTTTCTTGAAAATGTTAAACGGGCACATTTTCAGGCTAGTATCTGGCGATCAGTAACCAAACCTGAACTTACAACCTTAGATCCAGTAGAATATGGCTGGTCAAAGGATGAAGCGAACAAATCGCTGGTCCCTGTTGCAGTTCCAGAAGGGATTGCTTACGCCCCTGAATATATTTTGGAGCTGGTGAAATGTGGCTGTACAAAACTGACTCCTTGCAAATCTTCAAAGTGTAGTTGTTATTCTTCAAGACTTCTCGTACATTATTATGTGCCTGCAGCGATTTGGAATGCAATAACTCTTCTTAAGTTGTTCAGAATATACTTGCCTAGTACATGTGTTTTAATGATCTTTGGTGTAAATATTTATGTGTTGATTTATTTGCTGTGCGAATTCTTTGATATGTGTGTTACCGATGATAACTTACATAATGTTCAATAATTCACTATCCTATTCAGTTACGTTACATTTGAAATAAATATAAAACTTTAATAAGAATATTATTAAGTATTTCATGTAAGTAATTGAAATTTCAGAACATATTACACCATATTGGCCACCATTTTGAATATCTTAAAATGCTCAACAGATAGCCGATGTCACCCGGCATTTCCTGTTAGAAGACACTTATATCTTTCATTTGACACCTTAAACAAAACTATAGACCATAAATTTCACTTCATGCCAAAAATGACCCATTTCTGCCGGACTATTATGATTGTAGGTGGTGTGGGATAAAGTGAGCACTTAAAAAAACCAATTCGTATTTTTCCGCGCGTAACGGTTAACAACAGGAAATGTCTAGCCTCTCTGGACACGTCCCTTGATGTTTTCGCGTTTAAGGTAAATTGTGCAATCGGTATGAATGCATATGGTTAGATAAAAAAAGTTTATTTGTAATATACAATACAGTTATGTCGATTTAGATTGATTTTGTTTCAGTATTGAGGTATTTAAATAGGGAAACACACGGAACTATATTCGTAATTTCACTGCCAACCATACAAGCAGTAAGGCAACTATAAATAATGTTGAGTTATATGCAGTAACAGCTAGTGACATTTTTCAAAGGTTAAATTTCTAGTGTCCACTTTATCCCGAACAACCTATAGCAGAGTCTAAGAGGAGACGTACTTCACACGCTGCTAGTAACCATGAATCAGAACTGCAAATGTGCACATAAGACCCGAAGTCTTTGTCCCAAATGTCATTGGCTTTACTTATCGTACTTGACCAAGCAATTAAAAAGGTTTATCAAATCTTAACGACTGAGATTTCCAGGCAGACTTGTGACCACGGAACAGTTGAAGTCTGCTCTAGGTAACGCCTCTGAGGCACATACAATTAACGGTATATTTTCCCCGTGAAAACGACCGGCCATAGTAATGACAGTAGTGCGGAGTTGCTCGGTGTGTGAGTGTACTTGATCGTCTCGCGGAACTTGCTCAGACTGTACAGATTAATTCGCCGTTTGTTAACGGCCGGGGATGTTCAGACAAGGACAGCTTGGCTATACACAGAGGGTGCACGATGTTTCCCCTCCCTCCCTCTCAATCACTAGACTATCTGTTCCTGCTCCTAATTGGCTCATTATCGTGGCCGGGAGCTATTTGCATGGCTGTGACGTCACTAATCTCTGTGGGCGTGGCCTCGTCAGGCACGCATGCCTCGTCTAGTCACGACTCATTTTCTTTACGCTATATTTAAAACACTTGTAGATTTATGTAAGTTTTTTATAGAAACACTATTTTTTGGTGAAAAGTATTTCGCACCAATTCGTTTCAGTGCCTTTTGATAAAATATGCAGCTTTGTTTCATGGTCAGTGATTGGATGTATATAACTCTCAGAGTCTCGGGATTCTACCAGCCAATCACAGACGTGTAATATGGCAGTGACCTTATTCTGATTGGCTCAGTCAAATGAGCGACGACTGGGCACAGACACGCTCTACCAATAACCACTAAGGGGGCTTTATAGTCATTGAACTTGCAAAATCTCACTGTACCTATCTATAGTCAGGGCCCGGTAGTTTCCGCGAAAATATTTTAGCATCACTTTGTTTCAGTGCCTTACGTGCGCACCTGCATCTCTGCTATGTGGTCAGTGATTGGATGCCGTAACACCCGCAAATCACAGACGTGATGTGACGCAGTTATCCATTTATTGATCGGAGCAGTCAAATTAATAATGACTCTGCACAAAAACACTCTGTGAATAGCTATGAAGTTAAGCTGCAGGTGTACACGTAAGCCACTGAAACAAGTGGGGCAAAATATTTTCGCGAAAACTACCGGGCCCTATCTATGGTCAATTACCTGCTCAGAAAGAATTTAGTTTTCCAATAAAAATTCTAAGCAAAATTCCTAATAAAAATCGCACGTATCTACACAGAATTATAATATATTGCTAGAGGTAATGGTATATCGCGAAAATGTTTTGTACCAACATAGCCTTGAAAACACTGTAGGCTAGTCATTTACAACACTTATGATTAGGCGATGTACATCTGGCACAACGTAACTGTCTTCAAAACAATAACATACATCAAATATTACAATATCGGGGTTCTTATTGGCTCAGTCAAACAGGGCAACAGCTCCACATGAAAACGAAAGGCAGTAATATTCTGGTAAGCCGAAAGTGCATTGAAACCCAGCAAACAGTCAAGTTTTCCCGCTACAAATAATCCTCTCTATATATTGGGTATTCATGTACACATAACAGAAAAGGTATTGCATTACCTGGTGGAATGACTGGAAATGATCGACTGTCGTACGCCCTCCGTCTAATGGGCTCTACTCATGTAAGGGTGCATAGGCTACATCTTCAAGCAGGTTTACTCACATCTAGGAACAGACAAAGGAACCATGTTCTTCGTGTAATATAACTATAGATGATGGTTTATCGCGGGAAAACTTGACTGTTAGCTGGATTCAACATACGTTCAGTTTACCAGAACATTACTCGCTTTAGCTTGTACTTGGAGCTGTTGCCCTATTTGACTGAGCCAATAAGAATCCCGCTATTGTAATAGGTATATGATGCCAGTTATTGGTTTGCAGACAGCTACGTTGTGTCAGCAGTGTAGTTACTCAATGTACATGTTACAAGAAAGTACAGCATTTTCAAAAGTATGTTGGCACAAAACATTTGCGCGATATACCATCATCTCAGAATATAACCATTCAGCGTCAGTGTTCAACCGATCTTGGAACCGAGGCAATGCAATTTTTTTATGTGTGTATTTAATATAATCATTAAATACACGCATAATTCACTTGGGTTACATTTTTAAACGCCTCGAATAGAAATTGTTCTCTACTCTGCCAAATCGAGTGAGCGGCTTTCTGTAAATTTCTCAAATGAATGCTTGTGTCAAGAAACGGCAAACAAATAGTGTATATTTAGTTCTGTTTTAATGTTCTTTTCAAAACCGAGCGACATTTATGTTACTCCACTCAAAATGAAAAGTACACTGTAAAAACCTTCCTATACACAAATGGAAGTTTTTAACTCCTGACACAGTATGCGACACTTAACCACATTTCAGATATTAAATAGCGGAACATTTTATCATTGTTACTATTCAATTCCGGAAACATAAGTACACTTGACAGTTTGCTAACATTTTATGGGAACATAATTTTACTATACCCACTTTATTAACCCTCAATACATCGGTGCAATAAATTTACAAATAATTTCGTACAGTTCAGAACAGGCAAACCTACATAACGAAACCACGTGTGTGATAAATGACCATGATACTGAACCAGTACGATACAAACGAACGGCGAGTGGAATGTAGGCTACATAAAACACAGACAAGACGAATCTTGCTACTTTCGTATGTGTTTGCTGTGTCGTCTGTGTTTATGTACGTCCTTTCCAGTGTCTGTTTGTTTGCGCTGTCCAATTTCATGATCATTTTCACGCAACTTGTTTTACATTATTCTCCTTTTGTATGTGTGTGTGAATCGTCTTTGTTTAAACAACGACAATATATGTGTATGTATATATATATATATATATATATATATATATATATATATATATATATATATATATATATATATATATATATATATATATACACGCACACACACATGGGAACCTGAATTACAAACCATGCTATATCCAAAATGTAAGAAATTTCAATAATAAGCCATATCTTTTTCGTGTGCATTTATATTTATCTTGAATTGTTTGCTAATTAAAACACAATAATTTAAATGTGGTTAGATTTATTTGTTGCAAATTTTTAGAACTTGAAGTAAGTATTGTTTAGAATTCAAGTCCCCATATATATTACAATATTTTGTTTTGGCAACATCTAATATTAGATTTCTTGTGGGGTTTTTTTCCTGCAAAACAGGTAACATTCGCTCACAATGGCATATGTCTATAAAACCGTTCAGTTAACTATACATCCCACTGCAGGAATCTTTCAAAGATCACATCCACAGTGCACGCTCAAAATGTTTTCCCGTCCCCCGACATTCTATTACGGTAAGTGACACCGCGCTTGTTTGAAAAGGGGGTGAACAGTCATGTATAAATTTCACGAAATCGATTTTAGGATTCCATTTAACTTCGCGCCTCGTGTCAATTTGCTGTCACTTCGCGAAATAACAAGAGAAGAATTTTTTTGCATGCCACCGCTGAAGCTTGGAGCATGTCCTGTTAGGGGAGCTGGGGCTTCTGCTCAGTGCAGGACAGCAATTTAATGTCCCTCCCTTCCCCCTCCCCCTGGGTGACTGTCAAGTGCTGAGGGGTGTGTAGGCGCCTGGAATAGGAAGTTAGTGAGGGGCCGAAGGGTGGTTATCGCGAAACACCATTTTTACAAGGGAAATAGCGCAGGCAGCTGGGTTTTTCTGCCCGGAACTGGACCACATATCAAAAGGATTGCCTCTCGCACACGACGTCACAGACTGTAGGCCAACACCCCCCTTCCCTTCCCCAGGCCACCATTTCCCCCCACAATCCTCGGGGCGCGTCGCTCAGAAAAGCGATGGTGCTGGCGCCGAGCGGCGACTTCCTCAACTAACGAATCCCCCTCGACGCGTCGCGCGGCACTTCCGGGCAAAGATGGCGAGATAGCCTTGGTTGCTGGCAATAAACCAGGTAAAACTCACAAGCGGACAGGCGTTGGAAAAAAAATTGAAGTTACATGTGAAGTTGGTTCCGGCAGAAAAAAAAACATTTTTTTGTTCATTATCAGGCAGGAAATTTCTCGAACCTCCGTGGTGAGCTCGCTACTTTTTTATCGGAGTTCCGGTTTTGGCGGACGGTAATTGTGAAACTGATATCTCATGTAGTCGGTCTTTCCTACAACTCATCGCCTGAACCCTATACGGCCCTTTGCAACCACGAGAACGAAAAAATAAAATAGAAAAGCAATGAAAATTATCAACCCCTCCAAGTAGAGCAGCTTTTGCAACAGTCACTAGTGTCACAGAGCATCGTTTGAGATAAGAAATACCAGTTGTGTGATGAAGCCTTTCACTGCCCGGTTAAAAGTGATATGACTACATACAGTCAGTTATTTATCTTAGTAGCAAAAATCTCAAAACTCTCTTGAGGAATGATTTGAAAAAATTCGAGACTCCGAGCACCCATACTATGCACAATTCTATGAAGGTGTTTTGCAAAATATTACACAGTTTGTCCACAAAAAATTTACTTTAGTTTGTACACAAAGAGGGTAATTGCTACCAAAAATTTGGTACAAGTTATGATGTATATGTAACAAAATAATGTAGGAATTATTCGATGTGAACATTGTCTTGCTATTTAAAAAAAAAATAATAATCACTGTAAAACTACTAGGAAGTATATATTTTTTTCACTTTTTTTAAATTCTAACAAGACAATTTATAAATATGCAACTGTACTGCAAATTATCTTTACCTATTGCTTCAGTACATGCATTGCGATTCAGTAATTTAACTTATAATTACGCCGTAATCTGTGAAACAATTTTTTTTATTCATAATTTGCCCACCTGATTGCGACAAAACTTCACATTACTGGCACAATTGCCATGCTTTTACTGTAGTGCAAAGTGTATATTATAACCTACGGTATAGTCGCCAATTTAACATTTTTACTTAGAATTAAAAAAAAAAAAAAAACGAAAATTTATAAAACGCAATATGGCGACTCAAACCGAGCCCTAAGAAGAGTGTATACAAAGAGGTTTTATGTAAAATAAAAGTTTGCACTTTTACACAAATATTTGTAAATAACTGTTTGGGAGCAAAGTTTCATTTCATGAAATTTCTGTAAACGACGCTTTTTATTTTAGTCCATTAATATGTCATTAGAGATGAAAAAAATAGTGAAATTGGTAAAAAAAAAATAACGTTAAGCAAAGCAGAAAAATATATCTTGGCGTCTTTGATCCAATCCCTTGGCTTTTGGCACATACGATAATAATATATTGTTACAAATATAATAACATGCTGTTACAAATATAATTTGCATGCTATTTTTGAACGATTCTTAGCAGTTGGGGGGGGGGCCAAGTTTCAAACTAAACAAGTATTATATACATATGCCGTTGCAGCAAATGGTGTGTCCCAAAAAACCAGAGAATACGCACAAACACACTGACAAGTGAACAATGAAAAGGACTTTGTTTGCAACTGGCAAACAAAGGAAAACATATACAATTCCGCAAGGAATTCAGCCATTAATTTACAAGAAAACAACACAAATGAACATCCAAACACCGAAAAACAAACCAAGGAAAATAGTCTACATAACTCAGATTATTCCACGAAAGGAATTCCGTCAGGAAGTACGAAACAAAAGACAAAAGTAATTACAACAACTAAGAGACAAAACAAAACGAACGACAACAAATTGAAGTTTGGCGACACAGCAGAAACACAGACACCTTGAGGAAAGTGAACGAACATAAATAAGACAGTAACTGTGGCCTGTAAAACAAAGAAAAAACAGACGAACACAATAGTGTCCTTGCGACAAAACAAAATGCGAGGTTAGCGTGCGACTGGACTACGAAGACCGAGATCAGCCGCGGGATGTAAGGCCCACTATTACTTGTTGAACACTTGGTTCATTGCCTCTATACGCAAGACGCGTGTCTTCCCTGCGAGAATTTCTCTTAAGGGTGTTCAATTTTATATTTATATGAAATAGTGTTAGTTTTGTAGACGATACTTGTGAGTACATTTTACTCTTACAAAACAATTTTACCTCTCATAGTTTTCTCATAACTGTGCGTCAAAGTCAAAATTTGCAAGTTCTGCTGCCATGCAAATAGTGAACACCAACTGACCAACTTGCATAAAATAATTCACTGTGATATTACATCCCATGAACTATGCAATAAAGTATTTAAAAGAACGTAACGTAATATTTTGAATTGAAAAAAAAATTGCAAAAGTGCAAGAAAAAAGTTGAAAATTCAGTAATTTTTTAAATACAAAAATAGGTCAAAGTATTTTTTAAAAATGTTTTACTATGTAGCTCGCTGCATGCAATTCCACTGTGAATTGTTTCAATTACGTAATTCAGTTAGTTTTCACTGTTTGCATGGCAGCAGAACAAGCCAATTTTGTTTCCGACCATAGAGGTAATATATAGTAGAGGGAGCATGACGTCACAAATGTGTGTCCAACATGGTCTCGAGAGTTTGGTGTCGTTTATTTATGTTTTCTCGGCGTTAAAATGCAGTCGTGTTGTTTGAAACTCATGGCGTACCTTACAGAATATATATTTAGTCATGTGGTGTCACCAGGATCTCGGTTCAAAACCTTATAGTAAGTACGTAGCTTATATTTACTTTTTACTAAAAACAGCTGGGTTAAGGAAGACAGTAACGTTCCAGACATTGTTTACATTTGTCGTTCTGAAATTTCTACGCAATTATTTTATGCGATAATATGGTAGTATGCTCTCCTTAGTTCGTATGTTCATATGGTACCAAAATAATCCAACGTGGTTGTGATTACAGCAATTATCATCTTTTCTCTCAATGTTATTTCATATTTCCCGCGCATATTTCACTAGAGTCACGTGACACATGTTGAACACACAATTTCGTATGCAGCTGTATAGAGGATACTCCCTCTACCCTATAGTTACTCTAAGTTTCCGACGCACGGTTATGAGAAAAATATGCGAGCTAAAATTGTTTCCTAAGAGGAAACCGTACTCGCAAGTATCGTCTATGTAACTAACGTTATTTCATAGGAACATTATTTTTTTTGCGCTTGAACATCCTTAAGGGCGCATTATACAGCAATTTTCATCTCCATGTTTACATTTTTTATTTGCACCCGATATTTTTCCAAATTTTAGACACAAAATTTGACTAAATTTGGCTCTTATAAAAATTTTTTATCTGTCATAGTTTTCGCGTAATGGTTTGTTAAAGTAAAAATTTGCTTGTTTTCGTTTTAAGGACTACACTAAAACCAACTGATATACCAAGCTGAAAAAATGTACAGTGGATAAAGACATTGCAGGCTACAATGTCGCGTACATGAAAACAAAGAATAAAAATTTTTAGTATTTAAAAAAATGCTAAGATTAAAAATTAAAAAAATATTCAGTAATTAAAAAAAATACAAAAATAAATTTATTGTGTGGTTTAACATAGCTAAACTTGTAGTCTACAACATCGTGCGAGCTGTGACGTGTCTTGGTGTTTTACTGGCAAATCACAGACTTGTGAAGTTGTAGTAACGTTATTGTGATTGGCAAAGTCAAATGAGAGACATCACTTCACAAAGACACGCTGCCAATAACGATGAAGTAGAACTGCAGATGTGCTCGTAAGTAACTAAAACAAAGTGCGGCTAAATTCTTTTCGCGAAAATCAGGGACCCCTACTTATTGAGAAAATTGGTACGAATTTAAAGTTCGTTGAATTTTATCTCGTGTGTTAAATAAGTTTTGAGGAAGTAGGTCAAAAATATGTTATCAATTAGTCCGTAACTTAAATATTGTAGGTGATATAATACCCTGAAAAAGCACCTTAAAAGTGAAATTCCTATTAAAATTAATTAAATAAAACTACTTCTTTATTATTGTTTCGATATTTTGTGCAAATGCTTTACTTTTAGGGTCAATTTTCAAGGCAACGCCGTTGATAATTCGATTTGTTATAATTGAATAGGTAGCTAACAGTAATACATTATTTTAATATAATTTTCTAAGTTTTGTACTAGGCTCAACTACCACGAATCATGTGATCCTCACAAGAGGCCTACCGCATGGATATTTAGCATAAATTAATCCGGTTGGAAAAACGATTTCATAAATTAGGTTACTGTATGTGTTCCTTACTACTGTTCTATAAAAAAACACTTCCATAAAAGGTTTGTTGAGATCTTTCAAAACATTACGCATTATATAAACGATGAATTTGAACGGCTTTACTGTTTACATAATTTGATAATTATAACACAAAATGTGAAACTAGCTTGATACGAAACTTCTCAAGTAAGTATCTCACAAGGAATTGAACTTCGCACTATTTCAGCGTTATGCTTGCAAGAGCAGAGTTGTATGTACTAGCTACATGCGTGAATGTCAGCCATATATCTTCTGAACCTCCAGCGCGCAATATACATCCAGATAGGCCACACTCTTAACTAACAATAAGAACCTGTCCATAAGGACGTTGCCTACTTGTCGTTGCACGACGCAGGCTCAGAAATTGAGAAGTGATAAGGGCTCCACTGGCGCGCAGTATTCCCTTGTACTGCTAGAAGCAACATTCCAATATTAACTTATCGTTGTTTTAACGGAAAGTCTAAACCAAAGGACACTGTAAGACATTCTATTAGTTTCACATCAATCAAAGAAGTAAATTTTCTGAAACTGCTAAATAAAAAGAGCATTTTTAACAATATTGGAAAGCTAGGACATATAATTTACAATTACTTTTTTTTTTTCAATTATTTTCTGCAGATTGTTTTCTATTCGTAGATTAATACGTTATAAACACGTATCAGTTGTTTCAAAACTAAACATGCAGCCCAACAAACATGTACGCGTAACAAGATGTAGTGTGAAATGTACCTATCATGAAATACTGAGGTCTTAGTCAGCGTGAAGGAGTAAGAATGTAAGGATTTATGGACATTTACCTTTACTTATAACTCATTGATAAAACATGTAAAACTATGATCATGCGAGACACAAAGACAGCAGGACTAAGTTAGTGTAATATATCAGTTTGAATGAATTTGCAATTCGGAATTTCTTGGGATTCCATGTTGACTGAAACCAGTGTTGTCAGTTGTCTTATAGTCATTTGTAGGTTGTCAACTGTTGTCTTTGTCGAATTCCATAATGACTTTAAACTCAATGTTTGTTTCCGTTTAAGTTTTGTTGCAGTTTTAGTGAATTTCTAATTCGGAATTTCTTCACTGAGAAAAAGAAATCTGCGTTGATTCTTGTGTCAGCAGTTGGCTAAAGCACTTACATCCCCCCTCCCCTCCCGGACGTACGCTTGTAGGAATCGTGCCAGAAGATGTCGCTAGTCAGCGGGTTTTCTCGGGGATCTCCTACTTCCCCGCCCCTACATCCCGGCGCTGCACTATACTCACATCACGTCACCCCTCACCGGTGCTAAAGACATAGATGTTAAATGACGACCAAAATTCTTCACTCGACGTTCTGTTGTCTTTGTAGCTTTCATTATCATAGTTTTGCAGGATTTAACAACAAATCAAAAGGAATGGTGTTATGTTTATAAACCCAAACATTCATGTTGTAAAATCCCACAGCAGCAAATATTCACAGAACTCAGCATAAAGTAGGCGAGATGCATGGTTGAATCTTGGACGGAGAGAAAGTATCGCTGTGGTCCCTGGCACCCGCGAGGAAACCCCCGGGGCCAAGTTTTCTATCAACCGCCGGAGATATTAACGCCCTCGATATTTATGGCGACAAAATAGGATATTAGGTGTCGGCCGCCCCTGTAGATATGGGAGGTCGGCTCGCCCTGGAATTGGGTTTTGATCGCCAAGTAATGGAGTCTGGCGTTTGACCGCCCTGGGGGGTAATTTCCGCGAGGTTCCCCTCCCCCTGGCATCACGACCCCCCTCCTACAACCCCCTTGCTATCCTCCAACCCTTCCTTACTACCCCCTCTCCGGCGACCCCTTCCTCACGTCCTTTCACCCTCACAGCAAGGGAGCTAGCACGCAACGATGTCCGAGTGCATAAACCCCTCCCCCCTCCAATTACACTGTTGAATTGTTTTGTTCTTTTATTTTTTTATTTATTTCCATATACCGATTACAGCACTTTACATAAATACTTTTTATGTAATGGAAGACACCACACTCACATAAGCAAAGCTTGTGTGTGAGTGCTACTAGACACATTATTTTCTATAGCTGCGGTTAATTATGTAAGAAACTTGTCATCTGGTATAAATTAATTTGAGAACAAAAATTGAATGCTGCATGAATGAAAACCTTTTCTTTATGGATACAGATTGCATTTAACAATTTGAAATATAAATAATGTAACAATAATTAACTACAGTAAAACTACTACTTAAAGATTAAAGACAACTCATCATCAGTTAAGTTATTTAATCATCGATTAATACCTATATATTTTTTATTTAAATATTTAATTTTTTATTTTTTCAGGAAGAATTGCTACAATTTTTGAAAGCAAGAATGTGGATGATCTTTGAGAAATTGTTTTGTGAACTAGGGGAATTGGTAAATTTTGGTTTAAATTATATCGAGTAGGATATATATGAGATAAATACTGTACTGGTAACTTTTTGTTCAATAAATTGACAAATAAAGTTCTAATATACACTTTTTTGATAGTGTATACTCTCAAACGACTGAAAAGTTCTTTTGGTGGATGGTTGTTAGTTTCATATGCTCTCGAAATGATTGCTTTCATCTATGGAAGGAGGTAAATACAGTGGCATACATCGTATAACAGGGCACAGTTGTTTCTCAGAAATTTGGAGAAATTATTCTAAAAAAACTAATTACAATAATAAAATACTACAGGCTGAACACTGCAGTAAATGTCACAAAAATAAGATCATTGAAAAGAGGCGAGTATCTTTGCATCTAAATACTGTTACAGTCATATAAACATTTAATGGGTAACTGCAGTCTACATTTTGTAAATTGACTGCATTCTGTAATATTAGCAGGTAGTTTACTGAATATGGTTTTACTTGGTTCGTTATGCAGTTCGTATCATAAATTGTACTGTTGTAAACTGTCATTGTGTATTTATTATTTTTTCTAATTATTTGGTGGTGAGGTTGACTCCTAGTCTGCAGTCAGAGTCATTTCGTTATTTAGTTTGTACACATAGAGCACCAATGAATGTTTATTGCTGGCACTGAGGGGCGTGGTTTTGGTCACTGAAAGAAAACTTTTGTGGGAAGTCTTTCCTGCAAAATTATTTTGTAGTAAACACAAAATTATTTCGTGGTGGCCCCAATATTTTACGAGTGCCAACAATATTTTTATTTGATGACCACAAAATTAATTACTCAAGGTAAATACGCACTTAATATTTGTTCCCGTATAGTTAAGTGGATCCTTGTTGCGTGTATGATGTGGTAGTTGGAATATTATTCTTAGAGCTCATCCTTGTAAGGTTTAAAGTATGACAAGGAGTGATTTGTTACAATTGCCACATATTGTATTTAGGTATTGTAAGTTAGAGTGTATTATTGTATAATAATGCAAACAATTTTCCAAGACTAGTATATGTAACGATGCACAATTTTGTTACATTCTGACACGTACTGAGGGTTTGCTGTCATAACTTACAAACACGCAACTTAGAAACATCTAGCTTAGAAACTTATAAAATATAATTTTCAAAATTAGGACAGTTCTAAATTAAGAATTTCTAAAATTCTCCTAATTTAAATTATGTGATTCCTCGTTGTGTGATTATATGTTGTAGTGTTTCTGTTTAACGACTGTCCTATGTTGTGATACTTGAACGTTTTGTGGGTGTTTTCTGTAGAGTTTGAAGTTAAGATTATTCTGAGCTGTGATTTTATGTTATATGTGGTTCCCATACTGATAAGGAAAAACGTATTACCCCTTTTTAAGTTGTTGACATAGCTTTTACTGTGTCATCTGAGGTGAGTGATGTTTTTTAACTTTTTCACACGTTTTCGACGTATATTTAATTACAATTCTGTCACGACATTGTTATTGTCTTGGTGGTGTATAAACTCCTGTTATAACACACAGAACTACAGATATGTACAACTGTTTGCAGTCAATCCTGATGGTGCAAAGTTACCCAAAATTCCTGTGTTAATAACAATGACAGATAGAGATCATAATTTCAATAACTTTATTGTATGGATAACTTCATCAGAAAATAACTCCTCAAGCACATATTTTTATAAACTGTCATTGTCCAATCAGTTCTACGTATAGACTTAGTCAGTCAGCAAGACTTTAATAAGGGACCTCTGATTTTCGCGAAAATATTTCTGATTCAACTTGTTTGAAGACCTTCGTGCACATCTGCAGTTCTGCTTCATTGTTGCTGGCAGCTTGGCTTGGTGAAAAGACATTTCTTATTTGACAGTACGAATGAGACTAAGGCTACTGCGATACCACACGCCTGTGACATACAGAAAACGTCAGGGGCTGCAGACATTGGAAAAAACTGGTGCAGATATCTTTTCACCGAAATTGCATGTCCCTAACTACAATGTTTCTAAAACTAAGGGAACTCTATTCGGAATTTCTTCACTAGAAAAAAAAACTTTGTATTGATTCTTCGATATCAAGTACATCAGTATAAAAAACAATAGCTTGGAACTGTTTGTTTGTTTGTTTTATTTATCATTCTTTGAGCAACAAGAGGTTGCTACAGAATTCGTCATACATAATATTTACAAAACAATATTTCAACAACAAATACAAATACAAATGTTGACAATGGTACATTAAATAGAACAAAAATAAAACAAAAATAAAAAAATCAAAATAAAAAAATCAAAAATCAAAAATCAAAAAATAGGCCCTACACAAATAGGATGACAATATATATATATATATATATATATATATATATATATATATATATATATATATATATATATATATATATACACGTGATCAACCATTGCCAAGTTTGAAAGACAAAAGTACAGACATACAATTATTAACCCATATACACTCATACATATAAATAAATTAGTATCTTCACTGTAAGGCCTCAAGAGTCAATATCCTTAACCCAGTTCATTTTGTAGTTAAGTATTCGGATACACTGTAGAATGAGTTTCTTAAAAGGAAAACAAACAGCTGCTTTTCGAAATTCCTAGTGTCTGTGATATTTTTTATGTTGTCTGGTAGTTTATTATAGAACCTAATGCCCACGTTATTTACTGTCTTAAGTGAATAAGCTTTGTTTACAGATTTCATGTGGAAATTAGATTTATTTCGAGTGTTGTAATGATGTACTTGAGTGTTTTTACAGTATTTATTCTTATTTTTGTTTATATAAAACACTGTTTTATATATGTACACACAAGGAACTGGAAGAATACCTAGCACACTGAATACATTTCTACAGCTAGCCAAAGGAGGCATATTTTGTATCATACGAAGTGCTCTTTTTTGCACTGTAAAGCCTGACTGTAAGTTTTTCTTATAGATCCCCCAGAATACTATTCCATAACTGATATGGGAATGTACATATGCGAAATAAACAGATCTTAAACATTTGCGAGATGTTACTGATGCAAGAGCTTTAAGCATATAGCATGATGAGTTCAGTTTTTTAACGATGTGCTTTGTATGTTTATTCCATGATAGTTTGTTATCTATTTCAACGCCAAGGAATCTAATTTGCTGCACACTACTGATTTTTTTGTTTTGTACCGATAATTCAGGTTCTCTGCTTGCAGAATTTGAATTGAAAAGAATATATTTAGTTTTATCTAGATTTAAAGCCAAATTATTTGCAGCAAATCATGAGGTTATTTTATTTAATGCGCTAATGGCAGAATTTTCAAGTGACATGTCCATGGATGGTTTTATAATTAGGTTTGTGTCATCCGCAAAAGAAACTATGGAAACATTTGACATTTGCAGTTCTAGATCATTTAAGTATATTATGAATAATAGAGGG
Organism: Medauroidea extradentata; assembly: GCA_003012365.1. Taxonomy (NCBI): domain Eukaryota; kingdom Metazoa; phylum Arthropoda; class Insecta; order Phasmatodea; family Phasmatidae; genus Medauroidea; species Medauroidea extradentata. The sequence goes on along the minus strand of PNEQ01088715.1, from coordinate 40 downwards.
CCGAGAATACTCCCTTGTGGCACACCTACATTTATTATTT